>JBBPBR010001110.1:21991-46409 GCA_037974775.1 Cicer pinnatifidum | reverse complement strand
TATTCTTGTCCAATTAGGGTTTTTAACCAATCTTGTGCATCCAATAGGTGTGTTTGTGTCATTGGATGATCAATTAGGTCATTTTTGTCCTCCCTAGGCTTATTCTTTTCCAATTAGGGCTTTTAACCAATCTTGTGCATCCAATAAGTTCATTAGTGTCATTGGATGATCAGTTAGGTCATTTTTGTCCTCCCTAGGCATGTTCTTGTCCAACTAGGGTTTTTAACCAATCTTGTGCATCCAATAGGTGTGTTTGTATCATTGGATGATCACTTAGGTCATTTTCGTCCTCCCTAGGCTTATTCTTGTCCAATTTGGGTTTTTAACCAATCTTGTGCATCCAATAAGTTTGTTTGTGTCATTGAATTAATATTTAGGTCATATCCGTCCTCCCTAGGCATATTCTTGTCCAATTAGGGTTTTTAACCAATCTTGTGCATCCAATAGGTGTTTTTGTGTCATTGGATGATCAATTAGGTCATTTTCGTCCTCCCTAGGCTTATTCTTGTCCAATTAGGGTTTTTAACCAATCTTGTGCATCCAATAAGTTTGTTTATGTCATTGAATTAATATTTAGGTCATTTTCGTCCTCCCCAGGCATATTCTTGTCCAATTAGGGTTTTTAACCAATCTTGTGCATCCAATAGGTGTGTTTGTGTCATTGGATGATCAATTAGGTCATTTTCGTCCTCCCTAGGCTTATTCTTGTCCAATTAGGGTTTTTAACCAATCTTGTGCATCCAATAGGTGTGTTTGTGTCATTGGAAGATCGATTAGGTCATTTTCGTCCTCCTTAGGCTTATTCTTGTCCAATAAGGGTTTTTAACCAATCTTGTGCATCCAATAAGTTCATTTGTGTCATTGGATGATCAATTAGGTCATTTTCGTCCTCCCTAGGCTTATTCATGTCCAATTAGGGTTTTTAACCAATCTTGTGCATCCAATAAGTTCATTTGTGTCATTGGATTAACATTTAGGTCATTTTCGTCCTCCTTAGGCATATTCTTGTCCAATTAGGGTTTTTAACCAATCTTGTGCATCCAATAGGTGTGATTGTGTCATTGGATGATCAATTAGGTCATTTTCGTCCTCCCTAGGCTTTTTCTTGTCAAATTAGGGTTTTTAACCAATCTTGTGCATCCAATAAGTTCATTTGTGTCATTGGATGATCAATTAGGTCATTTTAGTCCTCCCTAGGCATTTTCTTGTCCAACTAGGGTTTTAAACCAATCTTGTGCATCCAATAGGTGTGTTTGTGTCATTGGATGATCAATTAGGTTATTTTCGTCCTCCCTAGGCTTATTCTTGTCCAATTAGGGTTTTTAACCAATCTTGTGCATCCAATAGGTGTGTTTGTGTCATTGGATGATCAATTAGGTCATTTTCGTCCTCCCTAGGCATATTCTTGTCCAATTAGGGTTTTTAACCAATCTTGTGCATCCAATAAGTTTGTCTTTTTCATTGAATTAATATTTAGGTCATTTTTGTCCTCCCTAGGCATATTCTTGTCCAATTAGGGTTTTTAACGGATCTTGTGCATCCAATAGGTGTGTTTGTGTCATAGGATGATCAATTAGGTCATTTTCGTCCTCCCTAGGCTTATTCTTGTCCAATTAGGGTTTTTAACCAATCTTGTGCATCCAATAAGTTGAGTTGTGTCATTGGATTAACATTTAGGTCATTTTGGTCATCCTTTGGCTTATTCTTGTCCAATTAGGGTTTTTAACCAATCTTGTGCATCCAATAGGTGTGTTTGTGTCATTGGATGATCAATTAGGTCATTTTCGTCCTCCCTAGGCTTATTCTTGTCCAATTAGGGTTTTTAACCAATCTTGTGTATCCAATAAGTTGACTTGTGTCATTGGATTAACATTTAGGTCATTTTCGTCCTCCCTAGGCTTATTCTTGTCCAATTAGGGTTTTTAACCAATCTTGTGCATCCAATAAGTTCATTTGTGTCATTGGATTAACATTTAGGTCATTTTCGTCCTCCCTAGGCATATTCTTGTCCAATTAGGGTTTTTAACCAATCTTGTGCATCCAATAGGTTTATTTGTGTCATTGGATGATCAATTAGGTTATTTTCGTCCTCCCTAGGCTTATTTTTGTCCAATTATGGTTTTTAACCAATCTTGTGCATCCAATAGGTGTGTCTGTGTCATTGGATGATCAATTAGGTCATTTTCGTCCTCCCTAGGCATATTCTTGTCCAATTAGGGTTTGTAACCAATCTTGTGCATCCAATAAGTTTGTCTGTTTCATTGAATTAATATTTAGGTCATTTTCGTCCTCCCTAGGCTTATTCTTGTCCAATTAGGGTTTTTAACCAATCTTGTGCATCCAATAAGTTCATTTGTGTCATTGGATTAACATTTAGGTCATTTTCGTCCTCCCTAGGCATATTCTTGTCCAATTAGGGTTTTTAAGCAATCTTGTGCATCCAATAGGTGTGTTTGTGTCATTGGATGATCAATTTAGGTCATTTTCGATCTCTCTAGGCACATTCTTGTCCAATTAGGGTTTTTAACCAATCTTGTGCATCCAATAGGTGTGTTTGTGTCATTGGATGATCAATTAGGTCATTTTCGTCCTCCCTAGGCTTATTCTTGTCCAATTAGGGTTTTTAACCAATCTTGTGCATCCAATAAGTTCATTTATGTCATTGGATTAACATTTAGGTCATTTTCGTCCTTCCTAGGCATATTCTTGTCCAATTAGGGTTTTTAACCAATCTTGTGCATCCAATAGGTGTGTTTGTGTCATTGGATGATCAATTAGGTCATTTTCGTCCTCCCTAGGCTTATTCTTGTCCAATTAGGGTTTTTAACCAATCTTGTGCATCCAATAACTTTGTTTGTGTCGTTGAATTAATATTTAGGTCATTTTCGTCCTCATTAGGCATATTCTTGTCCAATTAGGGTTTTTAACCAATCTTGTGCATCCAATAGGTGTGTTTGTGTCATTGGATGATCAATTAGGTCATTTTCGTCCTCCCTAGGCTTATTCTTGTCCAATTAGGGTTTTTAACCAATCTTGTGCATCCAATAACTTTGTTTGTGTCATTGAATTAATATTTAGGTCATTTTCGTCCTCCCTAGGCATATTCTTGTCCAATTAGGGTTTTTAACCAATCTTGTGCATCCAATAGGTGTGTTTGTGTCATTGGATGATCAATTAGGTCATTTTCGTTCCCCCTAGGCTTATTCTTGTCCAATTAGGGTTTTTCACCAATCTTGTGCATCCAATAACTTTGTTTGTGTCATTGAATTAATATTTAGGTCATTTTCGTCCTCCCTAGGCATATTCTTGTCCAATTAGGGTTTTTAACCAATCTTGTGCATCCAATAGGTGTGTTTGTGTCATTGGATGATCAATTAGGTCATTTTCGTCCTCCCTAGGCTTATTCTTGTCCAATTAGGGTTTTTAACCAATCTTGTGCATCCAATAACTTTGTTTGTGTCATTGAATTAATATTTAGGTCATTTTCGTCCTCCCTAGGCATATTCTTGTCCAATTAGGGTTTTTAACCAATCTTGTGCATCCAATAGGTGTGTTTGTGTCATTGGATGATCAATTAGGTCATTTTCGTCCTCCCTAGGCTTATTCTTGTCCAATTAGGGTTTTTAACCAATCTTGTTCATCCAATAGGTGTGTTTGTGTCAATGGATGATCAATTAGGTCGTTTTCGTCGTCCCTAGGCTTATTCATGTCCAATTAGGGTTTTTAACCAATCTTGTGCATCCAATAGGTGTGTTTGTGTCATTGGATGATCAATTAGGTCATTTTCGTCCTACCTAGACTTATTCTTGTCAAATTAGGGTTTTTAATCAATCTTGTGCATCCAATAACTTTGTTTGTGTCATTGAATTAATATTTAGGTCATTTTCGTCCTCCCTAGGCATATTCTTGTCCAATTAGGGTTTTTAACCAATCTTGTGCATCCAATAGGTGTGTTTGTGTCATTGGATGATCAATTAGGTCATTTTCGTCCTCCCTAGGCTTATTCTTGTCCAATTAGGGTTTTTAACCAATCTTGTGCATCCAATAAGTTTAGTTGTGTCATTGGATGATCAATTAGGTCATTTTCGTCCTCCCTAGGCATATTCTTGTCCAATTAGGGTTTTTAACCAATCTTGTGCATCCAATAGGTGTGTTTGTGTCATTGGATGATCAATTAGGTCATTTTCGTCCTCCCTAGGCTTATTCTTGTCCAATTAGGGTTTTTAACCAATCTTGTGCATCCAATAAGTTCATTTGTGTCATTGGATTAACATTTAGATCATTTTCGTCCTGCCTAGGCATATTCTTGTCCAATTAGGGTTTTTAACCAATCTTGTGCATCCAATAGGTGTGTTTGTGTCATTGGATGATCAATTAGGTTATTTTCGTCCTCCCTAGGCTTATTCTTGTCCAATTAGGGTTTTTAACCAATCTTGTGCATCCAATAGGTGTGTTTGTGTCATTGGATGACCAATTAGGTCATTTTCGTCCTCCCTAGGCATATTCTTGTCCAATTAGGGTTTTTAACCAATCTTGTGCATCCAATAGGTGTGTTTGTGTCATTGGATGATCAATTAGGTCATTTTCGTCCTCCCTAGGCTTATTCTTGTCCAATTAGGGTTTTTAACCAACCTTGTGCATCCAATAAGTTTGTTTGTGTCATTGAATTAATATTTAGGTCATTTTCGTCCTCCCAAGGCATATTCTTGTCCAATTAGGGTTTTTAACCAATCTTGTGCATCCAATAGGTGTGTTTGTGTCATTGGATGATCAATTAGGTCATTTTTGTTCTCACTAGGCATATTTTTGTCCAACAAGGGTTTTTAACCAATCTGGTGCTTCCAATAGGTGTGTTTGTGTCATTGGATGATCAATTAGGTCATTATGGTCCTCCCTAGGCTTATTCTTGTCCAATTAGGGTTTTTAACCAATCTTGTGCATCCAATAGGTGTGTTTGTGTCATTGGATGATCAATTAGGTCATTTTCGTCCTCCCTAGGCTTATTCTTGTCCAATTAGGGTTTTTAACCAATCTTGTGCATCCAATAAGTTTGTTTGTGTCATTGAATTAATATTTAGGTCATTTTCGTCCTCCCTAGGCATATTCTTGTCCAAATAGGGTTTTTAACCAATCTTGTGCATCCAATAGGTGTGTTTGTGTCATTGGATGATCAATTAGGTCATTTGCGTCCTCCCTAGGCTTATTCTTGTCCAATTAGGGTTTTTAACCAATCTTGTGCATCCAATAGGTGTGTTTGTGTCGTTGGATGATCAATTAGGTCATTTTCGTCCTCCCTAGGCATATTCTTGTCCAATTAGGGTTTTTAACCAATCTTGGGCATCCAATAAGTTTGTTTGTGTCATTGAATTAATATTTAGGTCATTTTCGTCCTCCCTAGGCATATTATTGTCCAATTTGGGTTTTTAACCAATCTTGTGCATCCAATAGGTGTGTTTGTGTCGTTGGATGATCAATTAGGTCATTTTCGTCCTCCCTAGGCTTATTCTTGTCCAATTAGGGTTTTTAACTAATCTTGTGCATCCAATAAGTTCATTTGTGTCACTGGATGATCAATTAGGTCATTTTCGTCCTCCCTAGGCATATTCTTGTCCAATTAGGGTTTTTAACCAATCTTGTGCATCCAATAAGTTCATTTGTGTCATTGGATTAACATTTAGGTCATATCCGTCCTCCCTAGGCATATTCTTGTCCAATTAGGGTTTTTAACCAATCTTGTGCATCCAATAGGTGTGTTTGTGTCATTGGATGATCAATTAGGTCATTTTCGTCCTCCCTAGGCTTATTCTTGTCCAATTAGGGTTTTTAACCTATCTTGTGCATCCAATAAGTTTGTTTGTGTCATTGAATTAATATTTAGGTCATTTTCGTCCTCCCTAGGCATATTCTTGTCCAATTAAGGTTTTTAACTAATCTTGTGCCTCCAATAGGTGTGTTTGTGTCATTGGATGATCAATTAGGTCATTTTCGTCCTCCCTAGGCTTATTCTTGTCCAATTAGGGTTTTTAACCAATCTTGTGCATCCAATAAGTTCATTAGTGTCATTGGATGATCAATTAGGTCATTTTTGTCCTCCCTAGGCATTTTCTTGTCCTACTAGGGTTTTTAACCAATCTTGTGCATCCAATAGGTTTGTTTGTGTCATTGGATGATCAAATAGGTTATTTTCGTCCTCCCTAGGCTTATTCTTGTCCAATTAGGGTTTTTAACCAATCTTGTGCATCCAATAAGTTCATTTGTGTTATTGGATTAACATTTAGGTCATATTCGTCCTCCCTAGGCATATTCTTGTCCAATTAGGGTTTTTAACCAATCTTGTGCATCCAATAGGTGTGTTTGTGTCATTGGATGATCAATTAGGTCATTTTCGTCCTCCCTAGGCTTATTCTTGTCCAATTAGGGTTTTTAACCAATCTTGTGCATCCAATAAGTTTGTTTGTGTCATTGGATTAACATTTAGGTCATTTTCATCCTCCCTAGGCATATTCTTGTCCAATTAGGGTTTTTAACCAATCTTGTGCATCCAATAGGTGTGTTTGTGTCATTGGATGATCAATTAGGTCATTTTCGTCCTCCCTAGGCTTATTCTTGTCCAATTAGGGTTTTTAACCAATCTTGTGCATCCAATAACTTTGTTTGTGTCATTGAATTAATTTTTAGGTCATTTTCCTCCTCCCTAGGCATATTCTTGTCCAATTAGGGTTTTTAACCAATCTTGTGCATCCAATAGGTGTGTTTGTGTCATTGGATGATCAATTAGGTCATTTTCGTCCTCCCTAGGCTTATTCTTGTCCAATTAGGGTTTTTAACCAATCTTGTGCATCCAATAAGTTCATTTCTGTCATTGGATTAACATTTAGGTCATTTTCGTCCTTCCTAGTCATATTCTTGTCCAATTAGGGTTTTTAACCAATCTTGTGCTTCCAATAGGTGTGTTTGTGACATTGGATGATCAATTAGGTCATTTTCGTCCTCCCTAAGCTTATTCTAGTCCAATTAGGGTTTTTAACCAATGTTGTGCATCCAATAGGTGTGTTTGTGTCATTGGATTAACATTTAGGTCATTTTCGTCCTCCCTAGGCTTGTTCTTGTCCAATTAGGGTTTTTAACCAATCTTGTGCATCCAATAGGTGTGTTTGTGTCATTGGATGATCAATTAGGTCATTTTCGTCCTCCCTAGGCTTATTCTTGTCCAATTAGGGTTTTTAACCAATCTTGTGCATCCAATAGGTGTGTTTGTGTCATTGGATGATCAATTAGGTCATTTTCGTCCTCCCTAGGCTTATTCTTGTCCAATTAGGGTTTTTAACCAATCTTGTGCATCCAATAGGTGTGTTTGTGTCATTGGATGATCAATTTGCTCATTTTCGTCCTCCCTAGGCTTATTCTTGTCCAATTAGGGTTTTTAACCAATCTTGTGCATCCAATAAGTTTGTTTGTGTCATTGAATTAATATTTAGTTCATTTTCGTCCTCCCTAGGCATCATCTTGTCCAATTAGGGTTTTTAACCAATCTTGTGCATCCAATAGGTGTGTTTGTGTCATTGGATGATCAATTAGGTCATTTTCGTCCTCCCTAGGCTTATTCTTGTCCAATTAGGGTTTTTAACCAATCTTGTACATCTAATAAGTTCATTTGTGTCATTGGATGATCAATTAGGTCATTTTCGTCCTGCCTAGACATATTCTTGTCCAATTAGGGTTTTTAACCCATCTTGTGCATCCAATAGGTGTGTTTGTGTCATTGGATGATCAATTAGGTCACTTTCGTCCTCCCTAGGCTTATTCTTGTCCAATTAGGGTTTTTAACCGATCTTGTGCATCCAATAGGTGTGTTTGTGTCATTGGATGATCAATTAGGTCATTTTCGTCCTCCCTAGGCATATTCTTGTCCAATTAGGGTTTTTAACCAATCTTGTGCATCCAATAGGTGTTTTTGTGTCATTGGATGATCAATTAGGTCACTGTCGTCCTCCCTAGGCTTATTCTTGTCCAATTAGGGTTTTTAACCGATCTTGTGCATCCAATAGGTGTGTTTGTGTCATTGGATGATCAATTAGGTCATTTTCGTCCTCCCTAGGCATATTCTTGTCCAATTAGGGTTTTTAACCAATCTTGTGCATCCAATAAGTTTGTCTGTTTCATTGTATTAATATTTAGGTCATTTTCGTCCTGCCTAGGCATATTCTTGTCCAATTAGGGTTTTTAACCAATCTTGTGCATCCAATAGGTGTGTTTGTGTCATTGGATGATCAATTAGGTCATTTTCGTCCTCCCTAGGCTTATTCTTGTCCAATTAGGGTTTTTAACCAATCTTGTGCATCCAATAAGTTGAGTTGTGTCATTGGATTAACATTTAGGTCATTTTCATCCTCCCTATGCATATTTTTGTCCAATTAGGGTTTTTAACCAATCTTGTGCATCCAATAGGTGTGTTTGTGTCATTGGATGATCAATTAGGTCATTTTCGTCCTCCCTAGGCTTATTCTTGTCCAATTAGGGTTTTTAACCAATCTTGTGCATCCAATAAGTTTGATTGTTTCATTGAATTAACATTTATGTCATTTTCGTCCTCCCTAGGCATATTCTTGTCCAATTAGGGTTTTTAACCAATCTTGTGCATCCAATAGGTGTGTTTGTGTCATTGGATGATCAATTAGGTCATTTTCGTCCTCCCTAGGCTTATTCTTGTCCAATTAGGGTTTTTAACCAATCTTGTGCATCCAATAGGTGTGTTTGGGTCATTGGATGATATATTCGGTCATTTTCTTCCTCCCTATGCTTGTTCTTGTCCAATTAGGGTTTTTAACCAATCTTGTGCATCCAATAGGTGTGTTTGTGTCATTGGATGATCAATTAGGTCATTTTCGTCCTCCCTAGGCTTATTATTGTCCAATTAGGGTTTTTAACCAATCTTGTGGATCCAATAACTTTGTTTGTGTCATTGAATTAATATTTTGGTCATTTTCATACTCCCTAGGCATATTCTTGTCCAATTAGGGTTTTTAACCAATCTTGTGCATCCAATAGGTGTGTTTGTGTCATTGGATGATCAATTAGGTCATTTTCGTCCTCCCTAGGCTTATTCTTGTCCAATTAGGGTTTTTAACCAATCTTGTGCATCCAATAGGTGTGTTTGTGTCATTGGATGATCAATTAAGTCATTTTCGTCCACCCTAGGCTTATTCTAGTCAAATTAGGGTTTTTTAACCAATCTTGTGCATCCAATAGGTGTGTTTGTGTCATTGGATGATCAATTAGGTCATTTTCGTCCTCCCTAGGCATATTCTTGTCCAATTAGGGTTTTTAACCAATCTTGTGCATCCATTAGGTGTGTTTGTGGCAATGGATGATCAATTAGGTCATTTTCGTCCACCCTAGGCTTATTCTAGTCAAATTAGGGTTTTTAACCAATCTTGTGCATCCAATAGGTGTGTTTGTGTCATTGGATGATCAATTAGGTCATTTTCTTCCTCCCTAGGCTTATTCTTGTCCAATTAGGGTTTTTAACCAATCTTGTGCATCAAATAAGTTCATTAGTGTCATTGGATGATCAATTAGGTCATTTTCGTCCTCCCTAGGCATGTTCTTGTCCAACTAGGGTTTTTAACCAATCTTGTGCATCCAATAGGTGTGTTTGTCTCATTGGATGATCAATTAGGTCATTTTCGTCCTGCCAAGGCTTATTCTTGTCCAATTAGGGTTTTTAACCAATCTTGTGCATCGAATAAGTTTGTTTGTGTCATTGAATTAATATTTAGGTCATTTTCGTCCTCCCTAGGCATATTCTTGTCCAATTAGGGTTTTTAACCAATCTTGTGCATCCAATAGGTGTGTTTGTGTCATTGGATGATCAATTAGGTCATTTTCGTCCTCCCTAGGCTTATTCTTGTCCAATTAGGGTTTTTAACCAATCTTGTGCATCCAATAAGTTTGTTTGTGTCATTGAATTAATATTTAGGTCATTTTCGTCATCCCTAGGCATATTCTTGTCCAATTAGGGTTTTTAACCAATCTTGTGCATCCAATAGGTGTGTTTGAGTCATTGGATGATCAATTAGGTCATTTTCGTCCTCCCTAGGCTTATTCTTGTCCAATTAGGGTTTTTATCCAATCTTGTGCATCTAATAGGTGTGTTTGTGTCATTGGATGATCAATTAGGTCATTTTCGTCCTCCCTAGGCTTATTCTTGTCCAATTAGGGTTATTAACCAATCTTGTGCATCCGATAAGTTTGTTTGTGTCATTGAATTAATATTTAGGTCATTTTCGTCCTCCCTAGGCATATTCTTGTCCAATTAGGGTTTTTAACCAATCTTGTGCATCCAATAGGTGTGTTTGAGTCATTGGAAGATCAATTAGGTCATTTTTGTCCTCCCTAGGCTTATTCTTGTCCAATTAGGGTTTTAACCAATCTTGTGCATCCAATAAGTTGAGTTGTGTCATTGGATTAACATTAAGGTCATTTTCGTCCTCCCTAGGCTTATTCTTGTCCAATTAGGGTTTTTAACCAATCTTGTGCATGCAATAAGTTTAGTTGTGTCATTGGATTAACATTTTGGTCATTTTCGTTCTCCCTAGGCTTATTCTTGTCCAAATAGGGTTCTTAACCAATCTTGTGCATCCGATAAGTTTGTTTGCGTCATTGAATTAATATTTAGGTCATTTTCGTCCTCCCTAGGCATATTCTTGTCCAATTAGGGTTTTTAATCAATCTTGTGCATCCAATAGGTGTGTTTGTGTCATTGGATGATCAATTAGGTCATTTTCGTCCTCCCTAGGCTTATTCTTGTCCAATTAGGGTTTTTAACCAATCTTGTGCATGCAATAGGTGTGTTTGTGTCATTGGATGACCAATTAGGTCATTTTCGTCCTCCCTAGGCATATTTTTGTCCAATTAGGGTTTTTAACTAATCTTGTGCATCCAATAGGTGTGTTTGTGTCATTGGATGATCAATTAGGTCATTTTCGTCCTCCCTAGGCTTATTCTTGTTCAATTAGGGTTTTTAACCAATCTTGTGCATCCAATAAGTTTGTTTGTGTCATTGAATTAATATTTAGGTCATTTTCTTCCTCCCTAGGCATATTCTTGTCCAATTAAGGTTTTTAACCAATCTTGTGCATCCAATAGGTGTGTTTGTGTCATTGGATGTTCAATTAAGTCATTTTCGTCCTCCCTAGGCTTATTCTTGTCCAATTAGGGTTTTTAACCAATCTTGTGCATCCAATAGGTGTGTTTGTGTCATTGGATGATCAATTAGGTCATTTTCGTCCTGCCTAGGCATATTCTTGTCCAATTAGGGTTTTTAACCAATCTTGTGCATCCAATAGGTGTGTTTGGGTCATTGGATGATCAATTAGGTCATTTTCGTCCTTCCTAGGCTTATTCTTGTCCAATTAGGGTTTTTAACCAATCTTGTGCATCCAATAAGTTCATTTGTGTCATTGGATTAACATTTAGGTCATTTTCGTCCTCCCTAGGCATATTCTTTTCCAATTAGGGTTTTTAACCAATCTTGTGCATCCAATAGGTGTGTTTGTGTCATTGGATGATCAATTAGGTTATTTTCGTCCTCCCTAGGCTTATTCTTGTCCAATTAGGTTTTTTAACCAATCTTGTGCATCCAATAAGTTGAGTTGTGTCATTGGATTAACATTTAGGTCATTTTCGTTCTCCCTAGGCTTATTCTTGTCCAATTAGGGTTTTTAACCAATCTTGTGGATCCAATAAGTTCATTTGTGTTATTGGATTAACATTTAGGTCATATTCGTTCTCCCTAGGCATATTCTTGTCCAATTAGGGTTTTTAACCAACTTGTGCATCCAATAGGTGTGTTTGTGTCATTCGATGATCAATTAGGTCATTTTCGTCCTCCCTAGGCCTATTCTTGTCCAATTAGGGTTTTTAACCAATCTTGTGCATCCAATAGGTGTGTTTGTGTCATTGGATGATCAACTAGGTCATTTTCGTCCTCCATAGGCTTATTCTTGTCCAATTAGGGTTTTTAACCAATCTTGTGCATCCAATAAGTTCATTAGTGTCATTGGATGATCAATTAGGTCATTTTCGTCCTCCCTAGGTTTATTGTTGCCCAATTAGGGTTTTTAACCAATCTTGTGCATCCAATAAGTTGAGTTGTGTCATTGGATTAGAATTTAGGTCATTTTCGTCCTCCCTAGGCTTATTCTTGTCCAATTAGGGTTTTTAACCAATCTTGTGCATCCAATAGGTGTGTTTGTGTCATTGGATGATCAATTAGGTCATTTTCGTCCTCCCTAGGCTTATTCTTGTCCAATTAGGGTTTTTAACCAATCTTGTGCCTCCAATAACTTTATTTGTGTCATTGAATTAATATTTAGGTCATTTTCGTCCTCCCTAGGCATATTCTTGTCCAATTAGGGTTTTTAACCAATCTTGTGCATCCAATAGGTGTGTTTGTGTCATTGGATGATCAATTAGGTCATTTTCGTCCTCCCTAGGCTTATTCTTGTCCAATTAGGGTTTTTAACCAATCTTGTGCATCCAATAACTTTGTTTGTGTCATTGAATTAATATTTATGTCATTTTTCGTCCTCCCTAGGCATATTCTAGTCCAATTAGGGTTTTTAACCAATCTTGTGCATCCAATAGGTGTGTTTGTGTCATTGGATGATCAATTAGGTCATTTTCGTCCTCCCTAGGCTTATTCTTGTCCAATTAGGGTTTTTAACCAATCTTGTGCATCCAATAAAATTGTTGTGTCATTGAATTAATATTTAGGTCATTTTCGTCCTCCCTAGGCATCATCTTGTCAAATTAGAGTTTTTAACCAATCTTTTGGATCCAATAGGTTGGTTTGTGTCATTGGATGATCAATTAGGTCATTTTCGTCCTCCCTAGACTTATTCTTGTCCAATTAAGGTTTTTAACCAATCTTGTGCATCCAATAAGTTAATTTGTGTCATTGGATTAACATTTAGGTCATTTTCGTCCTCCCTAGGCATATTCTTGTCCAATTAGGGTTTTTAACCAATCTTGTGCATCCAATAGGTGTGTTTGTGTCATTGGATGATCAATTAGGTCATTTTCGTCCTCCCTAGGCTTATTCTTGTCCAATTAGGGTTTTTAACCAATCTTGTGGATCCAATATGTTTGTTTGTGTCATTGGATGATCAATTAGGTCATTTTCGTCCTCCCTAGGCTTATTCTTGTCCAATTAGGGTTTTTAACCAATCTTATGCATCCAATAGGTGTGTTTGTGTCATTGGATGATCAATTAGGTCATTTTCGTCCTCCCTAGGCTTATTCTTGCCCAATTAGGGTTTTTAACCAATCTTGTGCATCCAATAAGTTGAGTTGTGTCATTGGATTAGCAATTAGGTCATTTTCGTCCTCCCTAGGCTTATTCTTGTCCAATTAGGATTTTTAACCAATCTTGTGCATCCCATAAGTTCGTTTGTGTCATTGGATTAACATTTAGGTCATTTTCGTCCTCCCTAGGCATATTCTTGTCCAATTAGGGTTTTTAACCAATCTTGTGCATCCAATAGGTGTGTTTGTGTCATTGGATGATCAATTAGGTCATTTTCGTCCTCCCTAGGCTTATTCTTGTCCAATTAGGGTTTTTAACCAATCTTGTGCCTCCAATAAGTTCATTTGTGTCATTGGATTAACATTTAGGTCATTTTCGTCCTCCTTAGGCATATTCTTGTCCAATTAGGGTTTTTAACCAATCTTGTGCATCCAATAGGTGTGTTTGTGTCATTGGATGATCAATTAGGTCATTTTCGTCCTCCCTAGGCTTATTCTTGTCCAATTAGGGTTTTTAACCAATCTTGTGCATCCAATAGGTGTGTTTGTGTCATTGGATGATCAATTAGGTCATTTGCGTCCTCCCTAGGCTTATTCTTGTCCAATTAGGGTTTTTAACCAATCTTGTGCATCCAATAGGTGTGTTTGTGTCATTGGATGATCAATTAGGTCATTGTTGTCCTCCCTAGGCTTATTCTTGTCCAATTAGGGTTTTTAACCAATCTTGTGCATCCAATAGGTGTGTTTGTGTCATTGGATGATCAATTAGGTCATTTTCGTCCTCCCTAGGCTTATTCTTGTCCAATTAGGGTTTTTAACCAATCTTGTACATCCAATAGGTATGTTTGTGTCATTGGATGATCAATTAGGTCATTTTCGTCCTCCCTAGGCATATTCTTGTCCAATTAGGGTTTTTAACCAATCTTGTGCATCCAATAGGTGTGTTTGTGGCATTGGATGATCAATTAGGTCATTTTCGTCCTCCCTAGGCTTATTCTTGTCCAATTAGGGTTTTTAACCAATCTTGTGCTTCCAATAGGTGTGTTTGTGTCATTGGATGATCAATTAGGTCATTTTCGTCCTTCCTAGGCATATTCTTGTCCAATTAGTGTTTTTAACCAGTCTTGTGCATCCAATAGGTGTGTTTGTGTCATAGAATGATCAATTAGGTCATTTTCGTTCTCCCAAGGCTTATTCTTGTCCAATTAGGGTTTTTAACCAATCTTGTGCATCCCATAAGTTCATTTGTGTTATTGGATTAACATTTAGGTCATTTTCGTCCTCCCTAGGCATATTCTTGTCCAATTAGGGTTTTTAACCAATCTTGTGCATCCAATAGGTGTGTTTGTGTCATTGGATGATCAATTAGGTCATTTTCGTCCTCCCTAGGCTTATTCTTGTCCAATTAGGGTTTTAAACCAATCTTGTGCATCCAATAGGTGTGTTTGTGTCATTGGATGATCAATTAGGTTATTTTTGTCCTCCCTAGGCATATTCTTGTCCAATTAGGGTTTTTAACTAATCTTGTGCATCCAATAAGTTCATTTGTGTCATTGGATGATCAATTAGGTCATTTTCGTCCTCCCTAGGCATATTCTTGTCCAATTAGGGTTTTTAACCAATCTTGTGCATCCAATAGGTGTGTTTGTGTCATTGGATGATCAATTAGGTCATTTTCGTCCTCCCTAGGCTTATTCTTGTCCAATTAGGGTTTTTAACCAATCTTGTGCATCCAATAGGTGTGTTTGTGTCATTGGATGATCAATTAGGTCATTTTCATCCTACCTACACTTATTCTTGTCAAATTAGGGTTTTTAATCAATCTTGTGCATCCAATAACTTTGTTTGTGTCATTGAATTAATATTTAGGTCATTTTCGTCCTCCCTAGGCATATTCTTGTCCAATTAGGGTTTTTAACCAATCTTGTGCATCCAATAGGTGTGTTTGTGTCATTGGATGATCAATTAGGTCATTTTCGTCCTCCCTAGGCTTATTCTTGTCCAATTAGGGTTTTTAACCAATCTTGTGCATCCAATAGGTGTGTTTGTGTCATTGGATGATCAATTAGGTCATTTTCGTCCTCCCTAGGCTTATTCTTGTCCAATTAGGGTTTTTAACCAATCTTTGCATCCAATAACTTTGTTTGTGTCATTGAATTAATATTTAGGTCATTTTCGTCCTCCCTAGGCATATTCTTGTCCAATTAGGGTTTTTAACCAATCTTGTGCATCCAATAGGTGTGTTTGTGTCATTGGATGATCAATTAGGTCATTTTCGTCCTCCCTAGGCTTATTCTTGTCCAATTAGGGTTTTTAACCAATGTTGTGCATCCAATAGGTGTATTTGTGTCATTGGATTATCAATTAGGTCATTTTCGTCCTCCCTAGGCATATTCTTGTCCAATTAGGGTTTTTAACCAATCTTGTGCATCCAATAGCTGTGTTTGTGTCATTGGATTATAAATTAGGTCATTTTCGTCCTCCCTAGGCTTATTCTTGTCCAATTAGGGTTTTTAACCAATCTTGTGCATCCAATAAGTTTGTTTGTGTCATTGAATTAATATTTAGGTCATTTTCGTCCTCCCTAGGCATATTCTTGTCCAATTAGGGTTTTTAACCAATCTTGTGCATCCAATAGGTGTGTTTGTGTCATTGGATGATCAATTAGGTCATTTACGTCCTCCCAAGGCTTATTCTTGTCCAATTAGGGTTTTTAACCAATCTTGTGCATCCAATAACTTTGTTTGTGTCATTAAATTAATATTTAGGTCATTTTCGTCCTCCCTAGGCATATTCTTGTCCAATTAGGGTTTTTAATCAATCTTGTGCATCCAATAGGTGTGTTTGTGTCATTGGATGATCAATTAGGTCATTTTCGTCCTCCCTAGGCTTATTCTTGTCGAATTAGGGTTTTTAACCAATCTTGTGCATCCAATAAGTTTGTTTGTGTCATTGAATTAATATTTAGGTCATTTTCGTCCTCCCTAGGCATATTCTTGACCAATTAGGGTTTTTAACCAATCTTGTGCATCCAATAGGTGTGTTTGTGTCATTGGATGATCAATTAGGCCATTTTCGTCCTCCCTAGGCATATTCTTGTCCAATTAGGGTTTTTAACCAATCTTGTGCTTCCAATAGGTGTGTTTGTGTCATTGGATGATCAATTAGGTTATTTTCGTCCCCCCTAGGCTTATTCTTGTCCAATTAGGATTTTTAACTAATCTTGTGCATCCAATAAGTTCATTTGTGTCATTGGATGATCAATTAGGTTATTTTCGTTCTCCTTAGGCTTATTCTTGTCCAATTAGGGTTTTTAACCAATCTTGTGCATCCAATAGGTGTGTTTGTGTCATTGGATGATCAATTAGGTTATTTTCGTCCTCCCTAGGCATATTCTTGTCCAATTAGGGTTTTTAACTAATCTTGTGCATCCAATAAGTTCATTTGTGTCATTGGATGATCAATTAGGTCATTTTCGTCCTCCCTAGGCATATTCTTGTCCAATTAGGGTTTTTAACCAATCTTGTGCATCCAATACGTGTGTTTGTGTCATTGGATGATCCATTAGGTCATTTTCGTCCTCCATAGGCTTATTCTTGTCCAATTAGGATTTTTAACCGATCTTGTGCATCCAATAGGTGTGTTTGTGTCATTGGATGATCAATTAGGTCATTTTCGTCCTGCCTAGGCATATTCTTGTCCAATTAGGGTTTTTAACCAATCTTGTGCATCCAATAGGTGTGTTTGTGTCATTGGATGATCAATTAGGTCATTTTCGTCCTCCATAGGCTTATTCTTGTCCAATTAGGGTTTTTAACCAATCTTGTGCATCCAATAGGTGTGTTTGTGTCATTGGATGATCAATTAGGTCATTTTCGTCCTCCCTAGTCTATTTCTTGTCCAATTTGGGTTTTTAACCGATCATGTGCATCCAATAGGTGTGTTTGTGTCATTGGATGATCAATTAGGTCATTTTCGTCCTCCCTAGGCTATTTCTTGTCCAATTAGGGTTTTTAACCAATCTTGTGCATCCAATAACTTTGTTTGTGTCATTGAATTAATATTTAGGTCATTTTCGTCCTCCATAGGCATATTCTTGTCCAATTAGGGTTTTTAACCAATCTTGTGCATCCAATAGGTGTGTTTGGGTCATTGGATGATCAATTAGGTCATTTTCGACCTCCCTAGGCTTATTCTTGTCCAATTAGGGTTTTTAACCAATCTTGTACATCTAATAAGTTCATTTGTGTCATTGGATTAACATTTAGGTCATTTTCGTCCTCCCTAGGCATATTCTTGTTCAATTAGGGTTTTTAACCAATCTTGTGCATCCAATAGGTGTGTTTGTGTCATTGGATAATCAATTAGGTCATTTTCGTCCTCCCTAGGCTTATTCTTATCCAATTAGGGTTCTTAACCAATCTTGTGCATCCAATAAGTTGAGTTGTGTCATTGGATTAACATTTAGGTCATTTTCGTTCTCCCTACGCTTATTCTTGTCCAATTAGGGTTTTTAACCAATCTTGTGCATCCAATAGGTGTGTTTGTGTCATTGGATGATCAATTAGGTCATTTTCGTCCTCCCTAGGCTTATTCTTGTCCAATTAGGGTTTTTAACCAATCTTGTACATCTAAAAAGTTCATTTGTGTCATTGGATTAACATTTAGGTCATTTTCGTCCTCCCTAGGCATATTCTTGTTCAATTAGGGTTTTTAACCAATCTTGTGCATCCAATAGGTGTGTTTGTATCATTGGATTAACATTTAGGTCATTTTCGTCCTCCCTAGGCATATTCTTGTCCAATTAGGGTTTTTAACCAATCTTGTGCATCCAATAGGTGTGTTTGTGTCATTGGATGATCAATTAGGTCATTTTCGTCCTCCCTAGGCTTATTCTTGTCCAATTAGGGTTTTTAACCAATCTTGTGCATCCAATAGGTGTGTTTGTGTCATTGGATGATCAATTAGGTTACTTTCGTCCTCCCTAGGCATATTCTTGTCCAATTAAGGTTTTTAACTAATCTTGTGCATCCAATAGGTGTGTTTGTGTCATTGGATGACCAATTAGGTCATTTTCGTCCTCCCTAGGCATATTCTTGTCCAATTAGGGTTTTTAACCAATCTTGTGCATCCATTAGGTGTGTTTGTGGCAATGGATGATCAATTAGGTCATTTTCGTCCTCCCTAGGCTTATTCTTGTCCAATTAGGGTTTTTAACCAATCTTGTGCATCCAATAGGTGTGTTTGTGTCATTGGATGATCAATTAGGTCATTTTCCTCCTCCCTAGGTTTATTCTTGTCCAATTAGGGTTTTTAACCAATCTTGTGCATCCAATAGGTGTGTTTGTGGCAATGGATGATCAATTAGGTCATTTTCGTCCTCCCTAGGCATATTCTTGTCCAATTAGGGTTTTTAACCAATCTTGTGCATCCAATAGGTGTGTTTGTGTCATTGGATGATCAATTAGGTCATTTTCGTCCTCCCTAGGCTTATTCTTGTCCAATTAGGGTTTTTAACCAATCTTGTGCATCCAATAGGTGTGTTTGTGTCATTGGATGATCAATTGGGTCATTTTCTTCCTCCCTAGGAATATTTTTATCCAATTAGGGTTTTTAACAAATCTTGTCCATCCAATAGGTTTGTTTGTTTCATTGAATTAATATTTAGGTCATTTTTGTCCTCTCTAGGCATATTCTTGTCCAATTAAGGTTTTTAACCAATCTTGTGCATCCAATAAGTTTGTTTGTGTCAATGAATTAATATTTAGGTCATTTTTGTCCTCCCTAGGCATATTCTTGTCCAATTAGGGTTTTTAACCAATCTTGTGCATCCAATAGGTGTGTTTGTGTCATTGGATGATCAATTAGGTCATTTTCGTCCTCCCTAGGCTTATTCTTGTCCATTTAGGGTTTTTAACAAATCTTGTGCATCCAATAGGTGTGTTTGTGTCATTGGATGATCAATTAGGTCATTTTCGTCCTCCCTAGGCATATTCTTGTCCAATTAGGGTTTTTAACCAATCTTGTGCATCCAATAGGTGTGTTTGTGTCATTGGATGATCAATTAGGTTATTTTCCTCCTCCCTAGGCTTATTCTTGTCCAATTAGGGTTTTTAACTAATCTTGTGCATCCAATAAGTTCATTTGTGTCATTGGATGATCAATTAGGTCATTTTCGTCCTCCCTAGGCATATTCTTGTCCAATTAGGGTTTTTAACCAATCTTGTGCATCCAATAGGTGTGTTTGTGTCATTGGATGATCAATTAGGTCATTTTCGTCCTCCCTAGGCTTATTCTTGTCCAATTAGGGTTTTTAACCAATCTTGTGCATCCAATAAGTTTGTTTGTGTCATTGAATTAATATTTAGGTCATTTTCGTCCTCCCTAGTTATATTCTTGTCCAATTAGGGTTTTTAACCAATCTTGTGCATCCAATAAGTTCATTTGTGTCATTGGATTAACATTTAGGTCATTTTCGTCCTCCCTAGGCATATTCTTGTCCAATTAGGGTTTTTAACCAATCTTGTGCTTCCAATAGGTGTGATTGTGTCATTGGATGATCAATTAGGTCATTTTCGTCCTCCCTAGGCTTATTCTTGTCCAATTAGGGTTTTTAACCAATCTTGTGCATCCAATAAGTTTGTTTGTGTCATTGAATTAATATTTAGGTCATTTTCGTCCTCCCTAGGCATAGTCTTGTCCAATTAGGGTTTTTAACCAATCTTGTGCATCCAATAGGTGTGTTTGTGTCATTGGATGATCAATTAGGTCATTTTCGTCCTCCCTAGGCTTATTCTTGTCCAATTAGGGTTTTTAACCAATCTTGTGCATCCAATAAGTTTGTTTGTGTCATTGGATTAATATTTAGGTCATTTTCGTCCTCCCTAGGCATATTCTTGTCCAACTAGGGTTTTTAACCAATCTTGTGCATCCAATAGGTGTGTTTGTGTCATTGGATGATCAATTAGGTCATTTTCGTCCTCCCTAGGCTTATTCTTGTCCAATTAGGGTTTTTAACCAATCTTGTGCATCCAATAAGTTCATTTGTGTCATTGGATTAACATTCAGGTCATTTTCGTCCTCCCTAGGCATATTCTTGTCCAATTAGGGTTTTTAACCAATCTTGTGCATCCAATAGGTGTGTTTGTGTCATTGGATGATCAATTAGGTCATTTTCGTCCTCCCTAGGCTTATTCTTGTCCAATTAGGATTTTTATCCAATCTTGTGCATCCAATAAGTTCATTTGTGTCATTGGATGATCAATTAGGTCATTTTCGTCCTCCCTAGGCATATTCTTGTCCAACTAGGGTTTTTAACCAATCTTGTGCATCCAATAGGTGTGTTTGTGTCATTGGATGATCAATTAGGTCATTTTCGTCCTCGCTAGGCATATTCTTGTCCAATTAGGGTTTTTAACCAATCTTGTGCATCCAATAGGTGTGTTTGTGTCATTGGATGATCAATTAGGTCATTTTCGTCCTCCCAAGGCTTATTCTTGTCCAATTTGGGTTTTTAACCAATCTTGTGCAGCCAATAAGTTCATTTGTGTCATTGGATTAACATTTAGGTCAATTTCGTCCTCCCCCGTCATATTCTTGTCCAATTAGGGTTTTTAACCAATCTTGTGTATCCAATTGGTGTGTTTGTGTCATTGGATGATAAACTAGGTCATTTTCGTCCTCCCTAGGCATATTCTTGTCCAATTAGGGTTTTTAACCAATCTTGTGCATCCAATAGGTGTGTTTGTGTCATTGGATGATCAATTAGGTCATTTTCGTCCTCCCTAGGCTTATTCTTGTCCAATTAGGGTTTTTAACCAATCTTGTGCATCCAATAAGTTTGTTTGTGTCATTGAATTAATATTTAGGTCCTTTTCGTCCTCCCTAGGCCTATTCTTGTCCAATTAGGGTTTTTAACCAATCTTGTGCATCTAATAGGTGTGTTTGTGTCATTGGATGATCAATTAGGTCATTTTTGTCCTCCCTAGGCATATTCTTGTCCAATTAGGGTTTTTAACCAATCTTGTGCTTCCAATAGGTGTGTTTGTGTCATTGGATGATCAAGTAGGTCATTTTGGTCCTCCCAGGGCTTATTCTTGTCCAATTAGGGTTTTTAACCAATCTTGTGCATCCAATAGGTGTGTTTGTGTCATTGGATGATCAATTAGGTCATTTTCGTCCTCCCTAGGCTTATTCTTGTCCAATTAGGGTTTTTAACCAATCTTGTGCATCCAATAAGTTTGTTTGTGTCATTGAATTAATATTTAGGTCCTTTTCGTCCTCCCTAGGCATATTCTTGTCCAATTAGGTTTTTTAACCAATCTTGTGCTTCCAATAGGTGTGTTAGTGTCATTGGATGATCAATTAGGTCATTTTGGTCCTCCCTAGGCTTATTCTTGTCCAATTAGGGTTTTTAACCAATCTTGTGCATCCAATAGGTGTGTTTGTGTCATTGGATGATCAATTAGGTCATTTTCGTCCTCCCTAGGCTTATTCTTGTCCAATTAGGGTTTTTAACCAATCTTGTGCATCCAATAAGTTTGTTTGTGTCATTGAATTAATATTTAGGTCATTTTCGTCCTCCCTAGGCATATTCTTGTCCAATTAGGGTTTTTAACCAATCTTGTGCATCCAATAGGTGTGTTTGTGTCATCGGATGATCAATTAGGTCACTTTCGTCCTCCCTAGGCATATTCTTGTCCAATTAGGGTTTTTAACCAATCTTGTTCATCCAATAGGTGTGTTTGTGTCATTGGATGATCAATTAGCTCATTTTAGTCCTCCCTAGGCTTATTCTTGTCCAATTAGGGTTTTTAACCAATCTTGTGCATCCAATAAGTTTGTTTGTGTCATTGAATTAATATTTAGGTCATTTTCGTCCTCCCTAGGCATATTCTTGTCCAATTAGGGTTTTTAACCAATCTTGTGCATCCAATAGGTGTGTATGTGTCATTGGATGATCATTTAGGTCACTTTCGTCCTCCCTAGGCATATTCTTGTCCCATTAGGGTTTTTAACCAATCTTGTGCATCCAATAGGTGTGTTTGTGTCATTGGATGATCAATTAGGTCATTTTCGTCCTCCCTAGCCTTATTCTTGTCCAATTAGGGTTTTTAACCAATCTTGTGCATCCAATAAGTTGAGTTGTGTCATTGGATTAACATTTAGGTCATATTCGTACTCCCTAGGCTTATTCTTGTCCAATTAGGGTTTTTAACCAATCTTGTGCATCCAATAGGTGTGTTTGTGTCATTGGATGATCAATTAGGTCATTTTCGTCCTCCCTAGGCTTATTCTTGTCCAATTAGGGTTTTTAACCAATCTTGTGCATCCAATAGGTGTGTTTGTGTCATTGGATGATCAATTAGGTCATTTATCGTCCTCCCTAGGCTTATTCTTGTCCAATTAGGGTTTTTAACCAATCTTGTGCATCCAATAGGTTGAGTTGTGTCATTGGATTAACATTTAGGTCATTTTCGTCCTCCCTAGGCATATTCTTGTCCAATTAGGGTTTTTAACCAATCTTGTGCATCCAATAGGTGTGTTTGTGTCATTGGATGATCAATTAGGTCATTTTCGTCCTCCCTAGGCTTATTCTTGTCCAATTAGGGTTTTTAACCAATCTTGTGCATCCAATAGGTGTGTTTGTGTCATTGGATGATCAATTAGGTCATTTTCGTCCTCCCTAGGCTTATTCTTGTCCAATTAGGGTTTTTAACCATTCTTGTGCATCCAATAGGTGTGTTTGTGTCATTGGATGATCAATTAGGTCATTGTTGTCCTCCCTAGGCTTATTCTTGTCCAATTAGGGTTTTTAACCAATCTTGTGCATCCAATAGGTGTGTTTGTGTCATTGGATGATCAATTAGGTCATTTTCGTCCTCCCTAGGCTTATTCTTGTCCAATTAGGGTTTTTAACCAATCTTGTGCATCCAATAAGTTTGTTTGTGTCATTGAATTAATATTTAGGTCATTTTCGTCCTCCCTAGACATATTCTTGTCCAATTAGGGTTTTTAACCAATCTTGTGCATCAAATAGGTGTGTTTGTGTCATTGGATGATCAATTAGGTCATTTTCGTCCTCCCTAGGCTTATTCTTGTCCAATTAGGGTTTTTAACCAATCTTGTGCATTCAATAGGTGTGTTTGTGTCATTGGATGATCAATTAGGTCATTTTCGTCCTCCCTAGGCTTATTCTTGCCCAATTAGGGTTTTTAACTAATCTTGTCCATCCAATAAGTTGAGTTGTCTCGTTGGATTAACATTTAGGTCATTTTCGTCCTCCCTAGGCTTATTCTTGTCCAATTAGGGTTTTTAACCAGTCTTGTGCATCCAATAAGTTTGTTTGTGTCATTGGATGATCAATTAGGTCATTTTCGTCCTCCCTAGGCATATTCTTGTCAAACTAGGGTTTTGAACCAATCTTGTGCATCCAATAGGTGTGTTTGTGTCGTTGGATGATCAATTAGGTCATTTTCGTCCTCCCTAGGCTTATTCTTGTCCGATTAAGGTTTTTAACCAATCTTGTGCATCCATTAAGTTCATTTGTGTCATTGGATTAACATTTAGGTCATTTTCGTCCTCCCTAGGCATATTCTTGTCCAATTAGGGTTTTTAACCAATCTTGTGCATCCAATAGGTGTGTTTGTGTCATTGGATGATCAATTTGGTCATTTTCGTCCTCCCTATGCTTATTCTTGTCCAATTAGGGTTTTTAACCAATCTTGTGCATCCAATAGGTGTGTTTGTGTCATTGGATGATCAATTAGGTCATTTTTGTCCTCCCTAGGCTTATTCTTGTCCAATTAGGGTTTTTAACCAATCTTGTGCATCCAATAGGTGTGTTTGTGTCATTGGATGATCAATTAGGTCATTTTCGTCCTCCCTAGGCTTATTCTTGTCCAATTAGGGTTTTTAACCAATCTTGTGCATCCAATAAGTTTGTTTGTGTCATTGAATTAATATTTAGGTCATTTTCGTCCTCCCTAGGCATATTCTGGTCCAATTAGGGTTTTTAACCAATCTTGTGCATCCAATAGGTGTGTTTGTGTCATTGGATGATCAATTAGGTTACTTTCGTCCTCCCTAGGCATATTCTTGTCCAATTAGG
>JBBPBR010001110.1:0-21981 GCA_037974775.1 Cicer pinnatifidum | reverse complement strand
TGTGTCATTGGATGATCATTTAGGTCACTTTCGTCCTCCCTAGGCATATTCTTGTCCCATTAGGGTTTTTAACCAATCTTGTGCATCCAATAGGTGTGTTTGTGTCATTGGATGATCAATTAGGTCATTTTCGTCCTCCCTAGCCTTATTCTTGTCCAATTAGGGTTTTTAACCAATCTTGTGCATCCAATAAGTTGAGTTGTGTCATTGGATTAACATTTAGGTCATATTCGTACTCCCTAGGCTTATTCTTGTCCAATTAGATTTTTTAACCAATCTTGTGCATCCAATAAGTTCATTTGTGTCATTGGATTAACATTTAGGTCATTTTCGTCCTCCCTAGGCATATTCTTGTCCAATTAGGGTTTTTAACCAATCTTGTGCATCCAATAGGTGTGTTTGTGTCATTGGATGATCAATTAGGTCATTTTCGTCCTCCCTAGGCTTATTCTTGTCCAATTAGGGTTTTTAACCAATCTTGGGCATCCAACAAGTTCATTTGTGTCATTGGATGATTAATTTGGTCATTTTCGTCCTCCCTAGGCTTATTCTTGTCCAACTAGAGTTTTTAACCAATCTTGTGCCTCCAATAGGTGTGTTTGTGTCATTGGATGATCAATTAGGTCATTTTCGTCCTTCCTAGGCTTATTCTTGTCAAATTAGGGTTTTTAACCAATCTTGTGCATCCAATAAGTTGAGTTGTGTCATTGTATTAACATTTAGGTCATTTTCGTTCTCCCAAGGCTTATTCTTGTCCAATTAGGGTTTTTAACCAATCTTGTGCATCCAATAAGTTCATTTGTGTTATTGGATTAACATTTAGGTCATATTCGTCCTCCCTAGGCATATTCTTGTCCAATTAGGGTTTTTAACCAATCTTGTGCATCCAATAGGTGTGTTTGTATCATTGGATGATCAATTAGGTCATTTTCGTCCTCCCTAGGCATATTATTGTCCAATTAGGGTTTTTAACCAATCTTGTGCATCCAATAGGTGTGTTTGTGTCATTGGATGATCAATTAGGTCATTTTCGTCCTCCCTAGGCTTATTCTTGTCCAATTAGGTTTTTTAACCAATCTTGTGCATCCAATAAGTTGAGTTGTGTCATTGGATTAACATTTTGGTCATTTTCGTTCTCCCTAGGCTTATTCTTGTCCAAATAGAGTTTTTAACCAATCTTGTGCATCCGATAAGTTTGTTTGCGCCATTGAATTAATATTTAGGACATTTTCGTCCTCCCTAGGCATATTCTTGTCCAATTAGGGTTTTTAATCAATCTTGTGCATCCAATAGGTGTGTTTGTGTCATTGGATGATCAATTAGGTCATTTTCGTCCTCCCTAGGCTTATTCTTGTCGAATTAGGGTTTTTAACCAATCTTGTGCATCCAATAAGTTTGTTAGTGTCATTGAATTAATATTTAGGTCATTTTCGTCCTCCCTAGGCATATTCTTGACCAATTAGAGTTTTTAACCAATCTTGTGCATCCAATAGGTGTGTTTGTGTCATTGGATGATCAATTAGGCCATTTTCGTCCTCCCTAGGCATATTCTTGTCCAATTAGGGTTTTTAACCAATCTTGTGCTTCCAATAGGTGTGTTTGTGTCATTGGATGATCAATTAGGTTATTTTCGTCCCCCCTAGGCTTATTCTTGTCCAATTAGGATTTTTAACTAATCTTGTGTATCCAATAAGTTCATTTGTGTCATTGGATGATCAATTAGGTTATTTTCGTTCTCCTTAGGCTTATTCTTGTCCAATTAGGGTTTTTAACCAATCTTGTGCATCCAATAGGTGTGTTTGTGTCATTGGATGATCAATTAGGTTATTTTCGTCCTCCCTAGGCATATTCTTGTCCAATTAGGGTTTTTAACTAATCTTGTGCATCCAATAAGTTCATTTGTGTCATTGGATGATCAATTAGGTCATTTTCGTCCTCCCTAGGCATATTCTTGTCCAATTAGGGTTTTTAACCAATCTTGTGCATCCAATAGGTGTGTTTGTGTCATTGGATGATCCATTAGGTCATTTTCGTCCTCCATAGGCTTATTCTTGTCCAATTAGGATTTTTAACCGATCTTGTGCATCCAATAGGTGTGTTTGTGTCATTGGATGATCAATTAGGTCATTTTCGTCCTGCCTAGGCATATTCTTGTCCAATTAGGGTTTTTAACCAATCTTGTGCATCCAATAGGTGTGTTTGTGACATTGGATGATCAATTAGGTTATTTTCGTCCTCCCTAGGCTTATTCTTGTCCAATTAGGGTTTTTAACCAATCTTGTGCATCCAATAGGTGTGTTTGTGTCATTGGATGACCAATTAGGTCATTTTCGTCCTCCCTAGGCATATTCTTGTCCAATTAGGGTTTTTAACCAATCTTGTGCATCCAATAGGTGTGTTTGTTTCATTGGATGATCAATTAAGTCATTTTCGTCCTCCCTAGGCTTATTCTTGTCCAATTAGGGTTTTTAACCAATCTTGTGCATCCAATAGGTGTGTTTGTGTCATTGGATGATCAATTAGGTCATTTTCGTCCTCCCTAGACATATTCTTGTCCAATTAGGGTTTTTAACCAATCTAGTGCATCCAATAGGTATGTTTGTGTCATTGGATGATCAATTAGGTCATTTTCGTCCTCCCTAGGCTTATTCTTGTCCAATTAGGGTTTTTAACCAATCTTGTGCATCCAATAGGTGTGTTTGTGTCATTGGATGATCAATTAGGTCATTTTCGTCCTCCCTAGACTTATTCTTGTCAAATTAGGGTTTTTAACCAATCTTGTGCATCCAATAACTTTGTTTGTGTCATTGAATAAATATTTAGGTCATTTTCGTCCTCCATAGGCTTATTCTTGTCCAATTAGGGTTTTTAACAAATCTTGTGCATCCAATAGCTGTGTTTGTGTCATTGGATGATCAATTAGGTCATTTTCGTCCTCCCTAGGCTTATTCTTGTCCAATTATGGTTTTTAACAAATCTTGTGCATCCAATAAGTTCATTTGTGTCATTGGATGATCAATTAGGTCATTTTCATCCTCCCTAGGCTTATTCTTGTCCAATTAGGGTTTTTAACCAATCTTGTGCATCCAATAGGTGTGTTTGTGTCATTGGATGATCAATTAGGTTATTTTCGTCCTTCCTAGGCTTACTCTTATCCAATTAGGGTTTTTAACCAATGTTGTGCATCCAATAAGTTCATTTGTGTCATTGGATTAACATTTAGGTCATTTTAGTCCTCCCTAGGAATATTCTTGTCCAATTAGGGTTTTTAACCAATCTTGTGCATCCAATAACTTTGTTTGTGTCATTGAATTAATATTTAAGTCATTTTCGTCCTCCCTAGGCATATTCTTGTCCAATTAGGGTTTTTAACCAATCTTGTGCATCCAATAGGTGTGTTTGTGTCATTGGATGATCAATTAGGTCATTTTCGTCCTCCCTAGGCTTATTCTTGTCCAATTAGGGTTTTTAACAAATCTTGTGCATCCAATAAGTTCATTTGTGTCATTGGATGATCAATTAGGTCATTTTCGTCCTCCCTAGGCATATTCTTGTCCAACTAGGGTTTTTGACCAATCTTGTGCATCCAATAAGTTCATTTGTGTCATTGGATGATCAATTAGGTCATTTTCGTCCTCCCTAGGCATATTCTTGTCCAACTAGGGTTTTTAACCAATCTTGTGCATCCAATAGGTGTGTTTGTGTCATTGGATGATCAATTAGGTCATTTTCGTCCTCCCTAGGTTTATTCTTGTCCAATTAGGGTTTTTAGCCAATCTTGTGCATCCAATAAGTTCATTTGTGTCATTGGATAAACATTTAGGTCATTTTCGTCCTCCCTAGCATATTCTTGTCCAATTACGGTTTTTAACCAATCTTGTGCTTCCAATAGGTGTGTTTGTGTCATTGGATGATCAATTAGGTCATTTTCGTCCTCCCTAGGCTTATTCTTGTCCAATTAGGGTTTTTAACCAATCTTGTGCATCCAATAAGTTTGTTTGTGTCATTGAATTAATATTTAGGTCATTTTCGTCCTCCCTAGGCATATTCTTGTCCAATTAGGGTTTTTAACCAATCTTGTGCATCCAATAAGTTCATTTGTGTCATTGGATGATCAATTAGGTCATTTTCGTCCTCCCTAGGCATATTCTTGTCCAATTAGGGTTGTTAACCAATCTTGTGCATCCAATAGGTGTGTTTGTGTCATTGGATGATCAATTAGGTCATTTTCGTCCTCCCTAGGCTTATTCTTGTCCAATTAGGGTTTTTGACCAATCTTGTGCATCCAATAGGTGTGTTTGTGTCATTGGATGATCAATTAGGTCATTTTCGTCCTCCCTAGGCATATTCTGGTCCAATTAGGGTTTTTAACCAATCTTGTGCATCCAATAGGTGTGTTTGTGTCATTGGATGATCAATTAGGTCATTTTCGTCCTCCCTAGGCATATTCTTGTCCAATTAGGGTTTTTAACCAATCTTGTGCATCCAATAGGTGTGTTTGTGTCATTGGATGATCAATTAGGTCATTTTCGTCCTCCCTAGGCTTATTCTTGTCCAATTACGGTTTTTAACCAATCTTGTACATCTAATAAGTTCATTTGTGTCATTGGATTAACATTTAGGTCATTTTCATCCTCCCTAGGCATATTCTTGTCCAATTAGGGTTTTTATCCCATCTAGTGCATCCAATAGATGTGTTTGTGTCATTGGATGATGAATTAGGTCATTTTCCTCCTCCCTAGGCATATTCTGGTCCAATTAGGGTTTTTAACCAATCTTGTGCATCCAATAGGTGTGTTTGTGTCATTGGATGATCAATTAGGTCATTTTCGTCCTCCCTAGGCATATTCTTGTCCAATTAGGGTTTTTAACCAATCTTGTGCATCCAATAGGTGTGTTTGTGTCATTGGATGATCAATTAGGTCATTTTCGTCCTCCCTAGGCTTATTCTTATCCAATTAGGGTTTTTAACCAATCTTGTGCTTCCAATAAGTTGAGTTGTGTCATTGGATTAACATTTAGGTCTTTTTCGTCCTCCCTAGGCTTATTCTTGTCCAATCAGGGTTTTTAACAAATCTTGTACATCTAATAAGTTCATTTGTGTCATTGGATTAACATTTAGGTCATTTTCGTCCTCCCTAGGCATATTCTTGTCCAATTAGGGTTTTTAACCAATCTTGTGCATCCAATAGGTGTGTTTGTGTCATTGGATGATCAATTAGGTCATTTTCGTCCTCCCTAGGCTTATTCTTGTCCAATTAGGGTTTTTAACAAATCTTGTGCATCCAATAAGTTCATTTGTGTCATTGGATGATCAATTAGGTCATTTTCGTCCTCCCTAGGCTTATTCTTGCCCAATTAGAGTTTTTAACCAATCTTGTGCATCCAATAGGTGTGTTTGTGTCATTGGATGATCAATTAGGTCATTTTCGTCCTACCTAGACTTATTCTTGTCAAATTAGGGTTTTTAATCAATCTTGTGCATCCAATAACTTTGTTTGTGTCATTGAATTAATATTTAGGTCATTTTCGTCCTCCCTAGGCATATTCTTGTCCAATTAGGGTTTTTAACCAATCTTGTGCATCCAATAGGTGTGTTTGTGTCATTGGATGATCAATTAGGTTATTTTCGTCCTTCCTAGGCTTACTCTTGTCCAATTAGGGTTTTTAACCAATGTTGTGCATCCAATAAGTTCATTTGTGTCATTGGATTAACATTTAGGTCATTTTCGTCCTCCCTAGACATATTCTTGTCCAATTAGGGTTTTTAACCAATCTTGTGCATCCAATAACTTTGTTTGTGTCATTGAATTAATATTTAGGTCATTTTCGTCCTCCCTAGGCATATTCTTGTCCAATTAGGGTTTTTAACCAAATCTTGTGCATCCAATAGGTGTGTTTGTGTCATTGGATGATCAATTAGGTCATTTTCGTCCTCCCTAGGCATATTCTTGTCCAATTAGGGTTTTTAACCAATCTTGTGCATCCAATAGGTGTGTTTGTGTCTTTGGATGATCATTTAGGTCATTTTCGTCCTCCCTAGGCATATTCTTATCCAATTAGGGTTTTTAAACAATCTTGTGCATCCAATAGGTGTGTTTGTGTCATTGGATGATCAATTACGTCATTTTCGTCCTTTCTATGCTTTATCTTGTCCAATTAGGGTTTTTAACCAATCTTAAGCATCCAATAAGTTCATTTGTTTCATTGGATGATCAATTAGGTCATTTTCGTCCTCCCTAGGCATATTCTTGTCCAATTAGGGTTTTTAACCAATCTTGTGCATCCAATAGGTGTGTTTGTGTCATTGGATGATCAATTAGGTCATTTTCGTCCTCCCTAGGCTTATTCTTGTCCAATTAGGGTTTTTAACCAATCTTGGGCATCCGATAAGTTTGTTTGTGTCATTGAATTAATATTTAGGTCATTTTCGTCCTCCCTAGGCATATTCTTGTCCAATTAGGGTTTTTAACCAATCTTGTGCATCAAATAGGTGTGTTTGTGTCATTGGATAATCAATTAGGTCATTTTCGTCCTCCCTAGGCTTATTCTTGTCCAATTAGGGTTTTTAACCAATCTTGTTCATCCAATATGTTTGTTTGTGTCATTGGATGATCAATTAGGTCATTTTCGTCCTCCCTAGGCATATTCTTGTCCAATTAGGGTTTTTAACCAATCTTGTGCATCCAATAGGTGTGTTTGTGTCATTGGATGATCAATTAGGTCATTTTCGTCCTCCCTAGGCTTATTCTTGTCCAATTAGGGTTTTTAACCAATCTTGTGCATCTAATAGGTGTGTTTTTGTCATTGGATGATCAATTAGGTCATTTTCGTCCTTCCTAGGCTTATTCTTGTCCAATTAGGGTTTTTAACCAATTTTGTGCATCCGATAAGTTTGTTTGTGTCATTGAATTAATATTTAGGTCATTTTCGTCTTCCCTAGGCATATTCTTGTCCAATTAGGGTTTTTAACCAATCTTGTGCATCCAATAGGTGTGTTTGTGTCATTGGGTGATCAATTAGGTTATTTTCGTCCTCCCTAGGCTTATTCTTGTCCAATTAGGGTTTTTAACTAATCTTGTGCATCCAATAAGTTCATTTGTGTCATTGGATGATCAATTAGGTCATTTTCGTCCTCCCTAGGCGTATTCTTGTCCAATTAGGGTTTTTAACCAATCTTGTGCATCCAATAGGTGTGTTTGTGTCATTGGATGATCAATTAGGTCATTTACGTCCTCCCTAGGCTTATTCTTGTCCAATTAGGGTTTTTAACCAATCTTGTGCATGCAATAACTTTGTTTGTGTCATTGAATTATTATTTAGGTCATTTTCGTCCTCCCTAGGCATATTCTTGTCCAATTAGGGTTTTTAACCAATCTTGTGCATCCAATAGGTGTGTTTGTGTCATTGGATGATCAATTAGGTCATTTTCGTCCTCCCTAGGCTTATTCTTGTCCAATTAGGGTTTTTAACCAATCTTGTGCATCCGATAAGTTTATTTGTGTCATTGAATTAATATTTAGGTCATTTTTGTCCTCCCTAGGCATATTCTTGTCCAATTAGGGTTTTTAACCAATCTTGTGCATCCAATAGGTGTGTTTGTGTCATTGGATGATCAATTAGGTCATTTTCGTCCTCCCTAGGCATATTCTTGTCCAATTAGGGTTTTTAACCAATCTTGTGCATCCAATAGGTGTGTTTGTGTCATTGGATGATCAATTAGGTCATTTTCGTCCTCCCTAGGCTTATTCTTGTCCAATTAAGGTTTTTAACCAATCTTGTGCATCCCATAGGTGTGTTTGTGTCATTGGATGATCAATTAGGACATTTCTTTCCTCCCTAGGCATATTCTTGTCCAATTAGGGTTTTTAACCAATCTTGTGCATCCAATAGGTGTGTTTGTGTCATTGGATGATCAATTAGGTCATTTTCGTCCTCCCTAGGCTTATTCTTGTCCAATTAGGGTTTTTAACTAATCTTGTGCATCCAATAAGTTGAGTTGTTTCATTGGATTAACATTTAGGTCATTTTCGTCCTCCCTAGGCTTATTCTTGTCCAATTAGGGTTTTTAACCAATCTTGTGCATCCAATAAGTTCATTTGTGTCATTGGATTAACATTTAGATCATTTTCGTCCTCCCTAGGCATATTCTTGTCCAATTAGGGTTTTTAACCAATCTTGTGTATCCAATAGGTGTGTTTGTGTCATTGGACGATCAATTAGGTCATTTTCGTCCTCCCTAGGCTTATTCTTGTCCAATTAGGGTTTTTAACCAATCTTGTGCATCCAATAGGTGTGTTTGTGTCATTGGATGATCAATTAGGTCATTTTCGTCCTCCCTAGGCTTATTCTTGTCCAATTAGGGTTTTTAACCAATCTTGTGCATCCGATAAGTTTGTTTGTGTCATTGAATTAATATTTAGGTCATTTTCGTCCTCCCTTGGCATATTCTTGTCCAATTTGGGTTTTTAACCAATCTTGTGCATCCAATTGGTGTGTTTGTGTCATTGGATGATCAATTAGGTCATTTTCGTCCTCCCTAGGCTTATTCTTGTCCAATTAGGGTTTTTAACCAATCTTGTGCATCCAATAACTTTGTTTGTGTCATTTAATTAATATTTAGGTCATTTTCGTCCTCCCTATGCATATTCTTGTCCAATTAGGGTTTTTAACCAATCTTGTGCATCCAATAAGTTCATTTGTGTCATTGGATGATCAATTAGGTCATTTTCGTCCTCCCTAGGCATATTCTTGTCCAACTAGGGTTTTTAACCACTCTTGTGCATCCAATACGTGTGTTTGTGTCATTGGATGATCAATTAGGTCATTTTCGTCCTCCCTAGGCTTATTCTTGTCCAATTAGGGTTTTTAACCAATCTTGTGCATCCAATAAGTTTGTTTGTGTCATTGAATTAATATTTAGGTCATTTTCGTCCTCCCTAGGCTTATTCTTGTCCAATTAGGGTTTTTAACCAATCTTGTGCATCCAATAACTTTGATTGTGTCATTGAATTAATATTTAGATCATTTTCGTCCTCCCTAGGCATATTCTTGGCCAATTAGGGTTTTTAACCAATCTTGTGCATCCAATAGGTGTGTTTGTGTCATTGGATGATCAATTAGGTCATTTTCGTCCTCCCTAGGCTTATTCTTGTCCAATTAGGGTTTTTAACCAATCTTGTGCATCCAATAAGTTTGTTTGTGTCATTGAATTAATATTTAGGTCATTTTCGTCCTCCCTATGCATATTCTTGTTCAATTAGGGTTTTTAACCAATCTTGTGCATCCAATAGGTGTGTTTGTGTCATTGGATGATCAATTAGGTCATTTTCGTCCTCCCTAGGCTTATTCTTGTCCAATTAGGGTTTTTAACCAATCTTGTGCATCCAATAAGTTTGTTTGTGTCATTGAATTAATATTTAGGTCATTTTCGTCCTCCCAAGCCATATCCTTGTCCAATTAGGGTTTATAACCAATCTTGTGCATCCAATAGGTGTGTTTGTGTCATTGGATGATCAATTAGGTCATTTTCGTCCTCCCTAGGCTTATTCTTGTCCAATTATGGTTTTTAACCAATCTTCTGCATCCAATAGGTGTGTTTGTGTCATTGGATGGTCAATTAGGTCATTTTCGTCCTCCCTAGGCATATTCTTTTCCAATTAGGGTTTTTAACCAATCTTGTGCATCCAATAGGTGTGTTTGTGTCATTGGATGATCAATTAGGTCATTTTCGTCCTCCCTAGGCTTATTCTTGTCCAATTAGGGTTTTTAACCAATCTTGTGCATCCAATAAGTTTGTTTGTGTCATTGAATTAATATTTAGGTCATTTTCGTCCTCCCTAAGCATATTCTTGTCCAATTAGGGTTTTTAACCAATCTTGTGCATCCAATAGGTGTGTTTGTGGCAATGGATGATCAATTAGGTCATTTTCGTCCTCCCTAGGCTTATTCTTGTCCAATTAGGGTTTTTAACCAATCTTGTGCATCCAATAGGTGTGTTTGTGTCATTGGATGATCAATTAGGTAATTTTCGTCCTCCCTAGGCTTATTCTTGTCCAATTAGGGTTTTTAACCAATCTTGTGCATCCAATAGGTGTGTTTGTGTCATTGGAACATCAATTAGGTCATTTTCGTCCTCCCTAGGTTTATTCTTGTCCAATTTGGGTTTTTAACCAATCTTGTGCATCCAATAAGTTCATTTGTGTCATTGGATGATCAATTAGGTCATTTTCGTCCTCCCTAGGCTTATTCTTGTCCAATTAGGGTTTTTAACCAATCTTGTGCATCCAATAAGTTCATTTGTGTCATTGGATTAACATTTAGGTCATTTTCGTCTTCCATAGGCATATTCTTGTCCAATTAGGGTTTTTAACCAATCTTGTGCATCCAATAAGTGTGTTTGTGTCATTGGATGATCAATTAGGCCATTTTCGTCGTCCCTAGGCTTATTTTTGTCCAATTAGGGTTTTTAACCCATGATGTGCATCCAATAAGTTCGTTTTTGTCATTGAATTAACATTTAGGTGATATTCGTCCTCCCTAGGCATATTCTTGTTCAGTTAGGGTTTTTAACCAATCTTGTGCATCCAATAGGTGTGTTTGTGTCATTGGATGATCAATTAGGTCATTTTCGTCCTCCCTAGGCTTATTCTTGTCCAATTAGGGTTTTTAACCAATCTTGTGCATCCAATAAGTTTGTTTGTGTCATTGAATTAATATTTAGGTCATTTTCGTCCTCCCTAGGCATATTCTTGTCCAATTAGGGTTTTTAACCAATCTTGTGCATCCAATAGGTGTGTTTGTGTCATTGGATGATCAATTAGGTCATTTTCGTCCTCCCTAGGCTTATTCTCGTCCAATTAGGGTTTTTAACCAATCTTGTGCATCCAATAAGTTCATTGGTGTCATTGGATTAACATTTAGGTCATTTTCGTACTTCCCAGGCATATTCTTGTCCAATTAGGTTTTTTAACCAATCTTGTGCTTCCAATAGGTGTGTTTGTGTCATTGGATGATCAATTAGGTCATTTTCGTCCTCCCTAGCCTTATTCTTCTCCAATTAGGGCTTTTAACCAATCTTGTGCATCTAATAGGTGTGTTTGTGTCACTGGATGATCAATTAGGTCATTTTCGTCCTCCCTAGGCATATTCTTGTCCAATTAGGGTTTTTAACCAATCTTGTGCATCCAATAGGTGTGTTTGTGTCATTGGATGATCAATTAGGTCATTTTCGTCCTCCCTAGGCTTATTCTTGTCCAATTAGGGTTTTTAACCAATCTTGTGCATCCAATAAGTTCATTTGTGTCATTGGATTAACATTTAGATCATTTTCGTCCTGCCTAGGCATATTCTTGTCCAATTAGGGTTTTTAACCAATCTTGTGCATCCAATAGGTGTGTTTGTGTCATTGGATGATCAATTAGGTTATTTTCGTCCTCCCTAGGCTTATTCTTGTCCAATTAGGGTTTTTAACCAATCTTGTGCATCCAATAGGTGTGTTTGTGTCATTGGATGACCAATTAGGTCATTTTCGTCCTCCCTAGGCATATTCTTGTCCAATTAGGGTTTTTAACCAATCTTGTGCATCCAATAGGTGTGTTTGTGTCATTGGATGATCAATTAGGTCATTTTCGTCCTCCCTAGGCTTATTCTTGTCCAATTAGGGTTTTTAACCAATCTTGTACATCCAATAAGTTCATTAGTGTCATTGGATTAACATTTAGGTCATTTTCGTCCTCCCTAGGCTTATTCTTGTCCAATTAGGGTTTTTAACCGATCTTGTGCATCCAATAGGTGTGTTTGTGTCATTGGATGATCAATTAGGTCATTTTCGTCCTGCCTAGGCATATTCTTGTCCAATTAGGGTTTTTAAATTGGATGATCAATTAGGTCATTTTCGTCGTCCCTAGGCTTATTCTTGTCCAATTAGGGTTTTTAACCAATCTTGTGCATCCGATAAGTTTATTTGTGTCATTGGATTAACATTTAGGTCATTTTCGTCCTCCCTAGGCTTATTCTTGTCCAATTAGGGTTTTTAACCAATCTTGTGCATCCAATAGGTGTGTTTTTGTCGTTGGATGATCAATTAGGTCATTTTCGTCCTCCCTAGGCTTATTCTTGTCCAATTAGGGTTTTTAACCAGTCTTGTGCATCCGATAAGTTCATTTGTGTCATTGGATTAACATTTAGGTCATTTTCGTCCTCCCTAGGCTTATTCTTGTGCAATTAGGGTTTTTAACCAATCTTGTGCATCTAATAGGTGTATTTGTGTCATTGGATGATCAATTAGGTCATTTTCGTCCTCCCTAGGCTTATTCTTGTCCAATTAGGGTTTTTAACCAATCTTGTGCATCCAATAAGTTTGTTTGTGTCATTGAATTAATATTTAGGTCATTTTCGTCCTCCCTAGGCATATTCTTGTCCAATTAAGGTTTTTAACCAATCTTGTGCATCCAATAGGTGTGTTTGTGTCATTGGTTGTTCAATTAAGTCATTTTCGTCCTCCCTAGGCTTATTCTTGTCCAATTAGGGTTTTTAACCAATCTTGTGCATCCAATAGGTGTGTTTGTGTCATTGGATGATCAATTAGGTCATTTTCGTCCTCCCTAGGCTTATTCTTGTCCAATTAGGTTTTTAAACCAATCTAGTGCATCCAATAAGTTCAGTTGTGTCATTGGATTAACATTTTGGTCATTTTCGTTCTCCCTAGGCTTATTCTTGTCCAAATAGGGTTTTTAACCAATCTTGTGCATCCGATAAGTTTGTTTGCGTCATTGAATTAATATTTAGGTCATTTTCGTCCTCCCTAGGCATATTCTTGTCCAATTAGGGTTTTTAATCAATCTTGTGCATCCAATAGGTGTGTTTGTGTCATTGGATGATCAATTAGGTCCTTTTCGTCCTCCCTAGGCTTATTCTTGTCCAATTAGGGTTTTTAACCAATCTTGTGCATCCAATAAGTTTGTTTGTGTCATTGAATTAATATTTAGGTCATTTTCGTCCTCCCTAGGCATATTCTTGTCCAATTAGGGTTTTTAACCAATCTTGTGCATCCAATAGGTGTGTTTGAGTCATTGGATGATCAATTAGGTCATTTTCGTCCTCCCTAGGCTAATTCTTGTCCAATTAGGGTTTTAACCAATCTTGTGCATCCAATAAGTTGAGTTGTGTCATTGGATTAACATTAAGGTCATTTTCGTCCTCCCTATGCTTATTCTTGTCCAATTAGGGTTTTTAACCAATCTTGTGCATGCAATAAGTTCATTTGTGTCATTGGATTAACATTTAGGTCATTTTCGTCCTCCCTAGGCTTATTCTTGTCCAATTAGGGTTTTTAACCAATCTTGTGCATCCAATAGGTGTGTTTGTGTCATTGGATGATCAATTAGGTTATTTTCGTCCTCCCTAGGCTTATTCTTGTCCAATTAGGGGTTTTAACTAATCTTGTGCATCCAATAAGGTCATTTGTGTCATTGGATGATCAATTAGGTCATTTTCGTTCTCCCTAGGCATATTCTTGTCCAATTAGGGTTTTTAACCAATCTTGTGCATCCAATAGGTGTGTTTGTGTCATTGGATGATCAATTAGGTCATTTTCGTCATCCCTAGGCTTATTCTTGTCCAATTAGGGTTTTTAACCAATCTTGTGCATCCAATAGGTGTGTTTGTGTCATTGGATGATCAATTAGGTCATTTTCATCCTCCATAGGCTTATTCTTGTCCAATTAGGGTTTTTAACCAATCTTGTGCATCCAATAAGTTGAGTTGTGTCATTGGATTAACATTTAGGTCATTTTTGTCCTCCCTAGGCTTGTTCTTGTCCAATTAGGGTTTTTAACCAATCTTGTGCATCCAATAAGTTCATTTGTGTCATTGGATTAACATTTAGGTCATTTTCGTCCTCCCTAGGCTTATTCTTGTCCAATTAGGGTTTTTAACCAATCTTGTGCATCCAATAAATTCATTTGTGTCACTGGATTAAAATTTATGTTATTTTCGTCCTCCCTAGGCTTATTCTTGTGCAAATAGGGTTTTTAACCAATCTTGTGCATCCAATAAGTTCATTTGTGTCATTGGATTAACATTTAGGTCATTTTCGTCCTCCCAAGGCTTATTTATGTGCAATTAGGGTTTTTAACCAATCTTGTGCATCCAATAAGTTCATTTGTGTCATTGGATTAACATTTAGGTCATTTTCGTCCTCCCTAGGCTTATTCTTGTCCAATTAGGGTTTTTAACCAATCTTGTGCATCCAATAAGTTCATTTGTGTCATTGGATTAACCTTTAAGTCATTTTCGTCCTCCCTAGGCTTATTCTTGTCCAATTAGGGTTTTTAACCAATCTTGTGCATCCAATAAGTTCATTTGTGTCATTGGATTAACATTTAGGTCATTTTCGTCCTCCCTAGGCTTATTCTTGTCCAATTAGGGTTTTTAACCAATCTTGTGCATCCAATAGGTCTGTTTGTGTCATTGGATGATCAATTAGGTCATTTTCGTCCTCCCTAGGCTTATTCTTGCCCAATTAGGGTTTTTAACCAATCTTGTGCATCCAATAAGTTGAGTTGTGTCATTGGATTAGCATTTAGGTCATTTTCGTCCTCCCTAGGCTTATTCTTGTCCAATTAGGGTTTTTAGCCAATCTTGTGCATCGAATAACTTCATTTGTGTCATCTGATTAACATTTAGGTCATTTTTGTCCTCCCTAGGAATTTTCTTGTCCAATTAGGGTTTTTAACCAATCTTGTGCATCCAATAGGTGTGTTTGTGTCATTGGATGATCAATTAGGTTATTTTCGTCCTCCCTAGGCTTATTCTTGTCCAATTAGGGTTTTTAACCAATCTTGTGCATCCAATAAGTTGAGTTGTGTCATTGGATTAACATTTATGTCATTTTCATCCTCCATAGGCATATTCTTGTCCAATTAGGGTTTTTAACCAATCTTGTGCATCCAATAGGTGTGTTTGTGTCATTGGATGATCAATTAGGTTATTTTCGTCCTCCCTAGGCTTATTCTTGTCCAATTAGGGTTTTTAACCAATCTTGTGCATCCAATTGGTGTGTTTGTGTCATTGGATGATCAATTAGGTCATTTTCGTCCTACCTAGGCATATTCTTGTCCGATTAGGGTTTTTAACCAATCTTGTGCATCCAATAGGTGTGTTTATGTCATTGGATGATCAATTAGGCCATTTTCGTCCTCCCTAGGCATATTCTTGTCCAATTAGGGTTTTTAACCAATCTTGTGCATCCAATAGATGTGTTTGTGTCATTGGATGATCAATTAGGTTATTTTCGTCCTCCCTAGGCTTATTCTTGTCCAATTAGGGTTTTTAACCAATCTTGTGCATCCAATAAGTTGAGTTGTGTCATTGGATTAACATTTAGGTCATTTTCATCCTCTATAGGCATATTCTTGTCCAATTAGGGTTTTTAACCAATCTTGTGCATCCAATAGGTGTGTTTGTGTCATTGGATGATCAATTAGGTTATTTTCGTCCTCCCTAGGCTTATTCTTGTCCAATTAGGGTTTTTAACCAATCTTGTGCATCCAATTGGTGTGTTTGTGTCATTGGATGATCAATTAGGTCATTTTCGTCCTCCGTAGGCGTATTCTTGTCCAATTAGGGTTTTTAACCAATCTTGTGCATCCAATAGGTGTGTTTGTGTCATTGGATGATCAATTAGGTTATTTTCGTCCTCCCTAGGCTTATTCTTGTCCAATTAGGGTTTTTAACCAATCTTGTGCATCCAATAAGTTGAGTTTGTGTCATTGGATTAACATGTAGGTCATTTTCGTCCTCCCTAGGCATATTCTTGTCCAATTAGGGTTTTTAACCAATCTTGTGCATCCAATAGGTGTGTTTGTGTCATTGGATGATCAATTAGGTTATTTTCGTCCTCCCTAGGCTTATTCTTGTCCAATTAGGGTTTTTAACCAATCTTGTGCATCCAATAAGTTGAGTTGTGTCATTGGATTAACATTTAGGTCATTTTCGTTCTTCCTAGGCATATTCTTGTCCAATTAGGGTTTTTAACCAATCTTGTGCATCCAATAAGTTCATTTGTGTTATTGGATTAACATTTAGGTCATATTCGTCCTCCCTAGGCATATTCTTGTCCAATTAGGGTTTTTAACCAATCTTGTGCATCCAATAGGTGTGTTTGTGTCATTGGATGATCAATTAGGTCATTTTCGTCCTCCCTAGGCATATTCTTGTCCAGTTAGGGTTTTTAACCAATCTTGTGCATCCAATAAGTTCATTAGTGTCATTGGATGATCAATTAGGTCATTTTCGTCCTCCCTAGGCATGTTCTTGTCCTACTAGGGTTTTTAACCAATCTTGTGCATCCAATAGGTGTGTTTGTGTCATTGGATGATCAAATAGGTTATTTTCGTCCTCCCTAGGCTTATTCTTGTCCAATTAGGGTTTTTAACCAATCTTGTGCATCCAATAAGTTCATTTGTGTTATTGGATTAACATTTAGGTCATATTTGTCCTCCCTAGGCATATTCTTGTCCAATTAGGGTTTTTAATCAATCTTGTGCATCCAATAGGTGTGTTTGTGTCATTGGATGATCAATTAGGTCATTTTCGTCCTCCCTAGGCTTATTCTTGTCCAATTAGGGTTTTTAACCAATCTTGTGCATCCAATAAGTTCATTAGTATCATTGGATGATCAATTAGGTCATTTTCGTCCTCCCTAGGCATGTTCTTGTCCAACTAGGGTTTTTAACCAATCTTGTGCATCCAATAGGTGCGTTTGTGTCATTGGATGATCAATTAGGTCATTTTCGTCCTCCCTAGGCTTATTCTTGTCCAATTAGGGTTTTTAATCAATCTTGTGCATCCAATAGGTGTGTTTGTGTCATTGGATGATCAATTAGGTCATTTTCGTCCTCCCTAGGCTTATTCTTGTCCAATTAGGGTTTTTAACCAATCTTGTGCATCCAATAGGTGTGTTTGTGTCATTGGATGATCAATTAGGTCATTTTCGTCCTCCCTAGGCTTATTCTTGTCCAATTAGGGTTTTTAACCAATCTTGTGCATCCAATAAATTTGTTTGTGTCATTGAATTAATATTTAGGTCATTTTCGTCCTCCCTAGGCGTATTCTTGTCCAATTAGGGTTTTTAACCAATCTTGTGCATCCAATAAGTTCATTTGTGTCATTGGATTAACATTTAGGTCATTTTCGTCCTCCCTAGGCATATTCTTGTCCAATTAGGGTTTTTAACCAATCTTGTGCTTCCAATAGGTGTGTTTGTTATATTGGATGATCAATTAGGTCATTTCCGTCCTCCCTAGGCTTATTCTTGTCCAATTAGGGTTTTTAACCAATCTGGTGCATCCAATAAGTTTGTTTATGTCATTGAATTAATATTTAGGTCATTTTCGTCCTCCCTAGGTATATTCTTGTCCAATTAGGGTTTTTATACAAATCTTGTGCATCCAATAGGTGTGTTTGTGTCATTGGATGATCAATTAGGTCATTTTCGTCCTCCCTAGGCATATTCTTGTCCGATTAGGGTTTTTAACCAATTTTGTGCATCCAATAAGTTTGTTTATGTCATTGAATTAATATTTAGGTCATTTTCGTCCTCCCTAGGCATATTCTTGTCCAATTAGGGTTTTTAACCAATCTTGTGCATCCAATAGGTGTGTTTGTGTCATTGGATGATCAATTAGGTCATTTTCGTCCTCCCTAGGCTTATTCTTGTCCAATTAGGGTTTTTAACCAATCTTGTGCATCCAATAAGTTCTTTTGTGTCATTGGATTAACATTTAGGTCATTTTCATCCTCCCTAGGCATATTCTTGTCCAATTAGGGTTTTTAACCAATCTTGTGCATCCAATAGGTGTGTTTGTGTCATTGGATGATCAATTAGGTCATTTTCTTCCTCCCTATGCTTATTCTTGTCCAATTAGGGTTTTTAACCAATCTTGTGTATCCAATAAGTTTGTTTGTTTCATTGAATTAATATTTAGGTCATTTTCGTCCTCCCTAGGCTTAATCTTGTCCAATAAGGGTTTTTAACCAATCTTGTGCATCCAATAAGTTCATTTGTGTCATTGCATGATCAATTAGGTCATTTTCGTCCTCCCTAGGCTTATTCATGTCCAATTAGGGTTTTTAACCAATCTTGTGCATCCAATAAGTTCATTTGTGTCATTGGATTAACATTTAGGTCATTTTCGTCCTCCCTAGGCTTATTCTTGTCCAATTAGGGTTTTTAACCAATCTTGTGCATCCAATAGGTGTGTTTGTGTCATTGGATGATCAATTAGGTCATTTTCGTCCTCCCTAGGCATATTCTTGTCCAATTAGGGTTTTTAACCAATCTTGTGCTTCCATTAGGTGTGTTTGTGTCATTGGATGATCAATTAGGTTATTTTCGTCCCCCCTAGGCTTTTTCTTGTCCAATTAGGATTTTTAACTAATCTTGTGCATCCAATAAGTTCATTTGTGTCATTGGATGATCAATTAGGTTATTTTCGTTCTCCTTAGGCTTATTCTTGTCCAATTAGGGTTTTTAACCAATCTTGTGCATCCAATAGGTGTGTTTGTGTCATTGGATGATCAATTAGGTTATTTTCTTCCTCCCTAGGCATATTCTTGTCCAATTAGGGTTTTTAACTAATCTTGTGCATCCAATAAGTTCATTTGTGTCATTGGATGATCAATTAGGTCAGTTTCGTCCTCCCTAGGCATATTCTTGTCCAATTAGGGTTTTTAACCAATCTTGTGCATCCAATAGGTGTGTTTGTGTCATTGGATGATCCATTAGGTCATTTTCGTCCTCCATAGGCTTATTCTTGTCCAATTAGGATTTTTAACCGATCTTGTGCATCCAATAGGTGTGTTTGTGTCATTGGATGATCAATTAGGTCATTTTCGTCCTCCCTAGGCTTATTCTTGTCCAATTAGGGTTTTTAACCAATCTTGTGCATCCAATAGGTGTGTTTGTGTCGTTGGATAATCAATTAGGTCATTTTCGTCCTCCCTAGGCTTATTCTTGTCCAATTAGGGTATTTAACCAATCTTGTGCATCCGATAAGTTCATTTGTGTCATTGGATTAACATTTAGGTCATTTTCGTCCTCCCTAGGCTTATTCTTGTCCACTTAGGGTTTTTAACCAATCTTGTGCATCCAATAGGTGTGTTTGTGTCGTTGGATGATCAATTAGGTCATTTTCGTCCTCCCTAGGCTTATTCTTGTCCAATTAGGATTTTTAACCAATCTTGTGCATCTAATAGGTGTGTTTGTGTCATTGGATGATCAATTAGGACATTTTCGTCCTCCCTAGGCTTATTCTTGTCCAACTAGGGTTTTTAACCAATCTTGTGCATCCAATAAGTTTGTTTGTGTCATTGAATTAATATTTAGATCATTTTCGTCCTCCCTAGGCATATTCTTGTCCAATTAGGGTTTTTAACCAATCTTGTGCATCCAATAGGTGTGTTTGTGTCATTGGATGATCAATTAGATCATTTTCGTCCTCCCTAGGCTTATTCTTGTCCAATTAGGGTTTTTAACCAATCTTGTGCATCCAATATGTTCATTTGTGTCATTGGATTAACAATTAGGTCATTTTCGTCCTCCCTAGGCATATTCTTGTCCAATTAGGGTTTTTAACCAATCTTGTGCTTCCAATAGGTGTGTTTGTGTCATTGGATGATCAATTAGGTCATTTTCGTCCTCCCTAGGCATATTCTTGTCCAATTAGGGTTTTTAACCAATCTTGTGCATCTAATAGGTGTGTTTGTGGCAATGGATGATCAATTAGGTCATTTTCGTCCTCCCTAGGCATATTCTTGTCCAATTAGGGTTTTTAACCAATCTTGTGCATCTAATAGGTGTGTTTGTGTCAATGGATGATCAATTAGGTCATTTTCGTCCTCCCTAGGCATATTCTTGTCCAATTAGGGTTTTTAACCAATCTTGTGCATCCAATAGGTGTGTTTGTGTCATTGGATGATCAATTAGGTCATTTTCGTCTTCTCTAGGCTTATTCTTGTCCAATTAGGGTTTTTAACCAATCTTGTGCATCCAATAGGTGTGTTTGTGTCATTGGATGATCAATTAGGTCATTTTCGTCCTCCCTAGGCTTATTCTTGTCCAATTAGGGTTTTTAACCAATCTTGTGCATCCAACAAGTTCATTAGTGTCATTGGATGATCAATTAGGTCATTTTCTTCCTCCCTAGGCATGTTCTTGTCCAACTAGGGTTTTTAACCAATCTTGTGCATCCAATAGGTGTGTTTGTGTCATTGGATGATCAATTAGGTCATTTTCGTCCTCCATAGGCTTATTCTTGTCCAATTAGGGTTTTTAACCAATCTTGTGCATCCAAAAAGTTGAGTTGTGTCATTGGATTAACATTTAGGTCATTTTCGTCCTCCCTAGGCTTATTCTTGTCCAATTAGGGTTTTTAACCAATCTTGTGCATCCAATAGGTGTGTTTGTGTCATTGGATAATCAATTAGGTCATTTTCGTCCTCCCTAGGCTTATTCTTGTCCAATTAGGGTTTTTAACAAATCTTGTGCATCCAATAAGTTTGTTTGTGTCATTGAATTAATATTCAGGTCATTTTCGTCCTCCCTAGGCATATTCTTCTCCAATTAGGGTTTTTAACCAATCTTGTGCATCCAATAGGTGTGTTTGTGTCATTGGATGATCAATTAGGTCATTTTCGTCCTCCCTAGGCATATTCTTGTCCAATTAGGGTTTTTAACCAATCTTGTGCATCCAATAGGTGTGTTTGTGTCATTAATTGATCAATTAGGTCATTTTCGTCCTCCCTAGGCTTATTCTTGTCCAATTAGGGTTTTTAAACAATCTTGTGCATCCAATAGGTGTGTTTGTGGCAATGGATGATCAATTAGGTCATTTTCGTCCTCCCTAGGCTTATTCTTGTCCAATTAGGGTTTTTAACCAATCTTGTGCATCCAATAGGTGTGTTTGTGTCATTGGATGATCAATTAGGTTATTTTCGTCCTCCCTAGGCTTATTCTTGTCCAATTAGGGTTTTTAACCAATCTTGTGCATCCAATAGGTGTGTTTGTGTCATTGGATGACCAATTAGGTCATTTTCGTCCTCCCTAGGCATATTCTTGACCAATTAGGGTTTTTAACCAATCTTGTGCATCCAATAGGTGTGTTTGTGTCATTGGATGATCAATTAGGTCATTTTCGTCCTCCCTAGGCTTATTCTTGTCCAATTAGGGGTTTTAACCAATCTTGTGCATCCAATAAGTTTGTTTGTGTCATTGAATTAATATTTAGGTCATTTTCGTCCTCCCTAGGCATATTCTTGTCCAATTAAGGTTTTTAACCAATCTTGTGCATCCAATAGGTGTGTTTGTGTCATTGGATGTTCAATTAAGTCATTTTCGTCCTCCCTAGGCTTATTCTTGTCCAATTAGGGTTTTTAACCAATCTTGTGCATCCAATAGGTGTGTTTGTGTCATTGGATGATCAATTAGGTCATTTTCGTCCTGCCTAGGCATATTCTTGTCCAATTAGGGTTTTTAACCAATCTTGTGCATCCGATAAGTTTGTTTCTGTCATTGAATTAATATTTAGGTCATTTTCGTCCTCCCTAGGCATATTCTTGACCAATTAGGGTTTTTAACCAATCTTGTGCATCCAATAGGTGTGTTTGTGTCATTGGATGATCAATTAGGTCATTTTCGTCCTCCCTAGGCATATTCTTGTCCAATTAGGGTTTTTAACCAATCTTGTGCTTCCATTAGGTGTGTTTGTGTCATTGGATGATCAATTAGGTTATTTTCGTCCCCCCTAGGCTTTTTCTTGTCCAATTAGGATTTTTAACTAATCTTGTGCATCCAATAAGTTCATTTGTGTCATTGGATGATCAATTAGGTTATTTTCGTTCTCCTTAGGCTTATTCTTGTCCAATTAGGGTTTTTAACCAATCTTGTGCATCCAATAGGTGTGTTTGTGTCATTGGATG
>JBBPBR010001109.1:0-23135 GCA_037974775.1 Cicer pinnatifidum | reverse complement strand
TAATTGGAAAAGAATATGCCTAGGGTGGACGAAAATAACCTAATTGATCATCCAATGACACAAACACACCTATTGGATGCACAAGATTGGTTAAAAACCCTAATTGGACAAGAATAAGCCTAGGGAGAACGAAAATAACCTAATTGATCATCCAATGACACAAATGAACTTATTGGATGCACAAGATTACTTAAAAACCCTAATTGGACAAGAATAAGCCTAGGGAGAACGAAAATGACCTAAATGTTAATCCAATTAGGGAGGACGAAAATGACCTAATTGATCATCAAATTACACAAACACACCTATTGGATGCACAAGATTGGATAAAAACCCTAATTGGACAAGAATATGCCTAGGGAGGACGGATATGACCTAAATGTTAATCCAATGACACAAATGAACTTATTGGATGGACAAGATTGGTTAAAAACCCTAATTGGACAAGAATAAGCCTAGGGAGGACGAAAATGACCTAATTGATCATCCAATGACACAAACACACCTATTGGATGCACAAGATTGGTTAAAAACCTAGTTGGACAAGAACATGCCTAGGGAGGACGAAAATGACCTAATTGATCATCCAATGTCACTAATGAATTTATTGGATGCATAAGATTGGTTAAAAACCCTAATTGGACAAGAATAAGCCTAGAGAGGACGAAAATGACCTAATTGATCATCCAATGACACAAACACACCTATTGGATGCACAAGATTGATTAAAAACCCTAATTGGACAAGAATATGCCTAGGGAGGACGAAAATGACCTAAATATTAATTCAATGACGCAAACAAACATATCGGATGCACAAGATTGGTTAAAAACCCTAATTGGACGAGAATAAGCCTAGGGAGAACGAAAATGACCTAAATGTTAATCCAATTAGGGAGGACGAAAATGACCTAATTGATCATCAAATTACACAAACACACCTATTGGATGCACAAGATTGGTTAAAAACCCTAATTGGACAAGAATATGCCTAGGGAGGACGAAAATGACCTAAATATTAATTCAATGACACAAACAAACTTATTGGATGCACAAGATTGGTTAAAAACCCTAGTTGGACAAGAATAAGCCTAGGGAGGACGAAAATGACCTAATTGATCATCCAATGACACAAACACACCTATTGGATGCACAAGATTCGTTAAAAACCCTAATTGGACAAGAATATGCCTAGGGAGGACGAAAATGACCTAATTGATCATCCAATTACACAAACACACCTATTGGATGCACAAGATTGGTTAAAAACCCTAATTGGACAAGAATATGCCTAGGGAGGACGAAAATGACCTAAATATTAATTCAATGACACAAACAAACTTATCGGATGCACAAGATTGGTTAAAAACCCTAATTGGACAAGAATAAGCCTAGGGAGGACGAAAATGACCTAATTGATCATCCAATGACACAAACACACCTATTAGATGCACAAGATTGGTTAAAAACCCTAATTGGACAAGAATAAGCCTAGGGAGAACGAAACTGACCTAATTGATCATCCAACGACACAAACTCACCTATTGGATGCACAAGATTGGTTAAAAACCCTAATTGGACAAGAATAAGCCTAGGGAGGACGAAAATGACCTAAATGTTAATCCAATGACACAAATGAACTTATCAGATCCACAAGATTGGTTAAAAACCGTAATTGGACAAGAATAAGCCTAGGGAGGACGAAAATGACCTAATTGATCATCCAACGACAAAAACACACCTATTGGATGCACAAGATTGGTTAAAAACCCTAATTGGACAAGAATAAGCCTAGGGAGGACGAAAATGACCTAAATGTTAATCCAATGACACAAATAAACTTATCGGATGCACAAGATTGGTTAAAAACCCTAATTGGACAAGAATAAGCCTAGGGACGACGAAAATGACCTAATTGATCATCCAATTTAAAAACCCTAATTGGACAAGAATATGCCTAGGCAGGACGAAAATGACCTAATTGATCATCCAATGACACAAACACACCTATTGGATGCACAAGATCGGTTAAAAACCCTAATTGGACAAGAATAAGCCTAGGGAGGACGAAAATGACCTAATTGATCATCCAATTACACAAACACACCTATTGGATGCACAAGATTGGTTAAAAACCCTAATTGGACAAGAATATGCCTAGGGAGGACGAAAATGACCTAAATATTAATTCAATGACACAAATGAACTTATTGGATGCACAAGATTGGTTAAAAACCCTAATTGGACAAGAATAAGCCTAGGGAGGACGAAAATGACCTAATTGATCATCCATTGACACAAACACACCTATTGGATGCACAAGATTGGTTAAAAACCCTAACTGGACAAGAATATGCCTAGGGAGGACGAAAATGACCTAATTGATCATCCAATGACACAAACACACCTATTGGATGCACAAGATTGGTTAAAAACCCTAATTGGACAAGAATATGCCTAGGGAGGACGAATATGACCTAAATGTTAATCCAACAACACAAATGAACTTATTGGATGCACAAGATTGGTTAAAAACCCTAATTGGACAAGAATATGCCTAGGGAGGACGAAAATGACCTAATTGATCATCCAATGACACAAACACACCTATTGGATGCACAAGATTGGTTAAAAACCCTAATTGGACAAGAATATGCCTAGGGAGGACGAAAATGACCTAAATATTAATTCAATGACACAAACAAACTTATTGGATGCACAAGATTGGTTAAAAACCCTAATTGGATAGGAATAAGCCTAAGGAGGACGAAAATGACCTAATTGATCATCCAATGACACAAACACACCTATTGGATGCACAAGATTGGTTAAAAAGCCTAATTGGACTAGAATATGCCTAGGGAGGACGAATATGACCTAAATGTTAATCCAATAACACAAATGAACTTATTGGATGCACAAGATTGGTTAAAAACCCTAATTGGACAAGAATAAGCCTAGGGAGAACGAAAATGACCTAAATGTTAATCCAATGACACAACTCAACTTATTGGATGCACAAGATTGGTTAAAAACCCTAATTGGACAAGAATAAGCCTAGGGAGGACGAAAATGACCTAATTGATCATCCAATGACACAAACACACCTATTGGATGCCCAAGATTGGTTAAAAACCCTAACTGGACAAGAATATGCCTAGGGAGGACGAAAATGACCTAATTGATCATCCAATGACACAAACACACCTATTGGATGCACAAGATTGGTTAAAAACCCTAATTGGACAAGAATAAGCCAAGGGAAGACGAAAATAACCTAAATGCTAATCCAATGACACAACTCAACTTATTGGATGCACAAGATTGGTTAAAAACCCTAATTGGGCAAGAATAAGCCTAAAGAGGACGAAAATGACCTAATTGATCATCCAATGACACAAACACACCTATTGGATGCACAAGATTGGTTAAAAACCCTAATTGGACAAGAATAAGCCTAGGGAGGACGAAAATGACCTAATTGATCATCCAATGACACAAACACACCTATTAGATGCACAAGATTGGTTAAAAACCCTAATTGGACAAGAATATGCCAAGGGAGGACGAAAATGACCTAAATGTTAATCCAATGACACAAATGAACTTATTGGATGCACAAGATTGGTTAAAAACCCTAATTGGACAAGAATAAGCCTAGGGAGGACGAAAATGGCCTAATTGATCATCGAATGACAGAAACACACCTATTGGATGCACAAGATTGGTTAAAAACCCTAACTGGACAAGAATATGCCTAGGGAGGACGAAAATGACCTAATTGATCATCCAATGACACAAACACACCTATTGGATGCACAAGATTGGTTAAAAACCCTAATTGGACAAGAATATGCCTAGGGAGGACGAAAATGACCTAAATGATAATCCAATGACACAAATGAACTTATTGGATCCACAAGATTGGTTAAAAACCCTAATTGGACAAGAATAAGCCTAGGGGGGACGAAAATGACCTAATTGATCATCCAATGATACAAACACACCTATTGGATGCACAAGATTGGTTAAAAACCCTAACTGGACAAGAATATGCCTAGGGAGGACGAAAATGACCTAATTGATCATCCAATGACACAAACACACCTATTGGATGCACAAGATTGGTTAAAAACCCTAATTGGACAAGAATATGCCTAGGGAGGACGAATATGACCTAAATGTTAATCCAATAACTCAAACGAACTTATTGGATGCACAAGATTGGTTAAAAACCCTAATTGGACAAGAATAAGCCTAGGGAGAACGAAAATGACCTAAATGTTAATCCAATGACACAACTCAACTTATTGGATGCACAAGATTGGTTAAAAACCCTAATTGGACAAGAATAAGCCTAGGAAGGACGAAAATAACCTAATTAATCTTCCAATGACACAAACACACCTATTGGATGCACAAGATTGGTTAAAAACCCTAATTGGACAAGAATATGCCTAGGGAGGACGAAAATGACCTAAATGTTAATCCAATGACACAAATGAACTTATTGCATGCACAAGATTGGTTAAAAACCCTAATTGGACAAGAATAAGCCTAGGGAGGACGAAAATGACCTTAATGTTAATCCAATGACACAACTCAACTTATTGGATGCACAAGATTGGTTAAAACCCTAATTGGACAAGAATAAGCCTAGGGAGAACGAAAATGACCTAATTGATCATCCAATGACACAAACACACCTATTGGATGCACAAGATTGGTTAAAAACCCTCATTGGACAAGAATATGCCTAGGGAGGATGAAAATGACCTAAATATTAATTCAATGACACAAACAAACTTATCGGATGCACAAGATTGGTTAAAAACCCTAATTGGACAAGAATAAGCCTAGGGAGGACGAAAATGACCTAATTGATCATCCAATGACACAAACACACCTATTAGATGCACAAGATTGGTTAAAAACCCTAATTGGACAAGAATAAGCCTAGGGAGAACGAAACAGACCTAATTGATCATCCAACGACACAAACTCACCTATTGGATGCACAAGATTGGTTAAAAACCCTAATTGGACAAGAATAAGCCTAGGGAGGACGAAAATGACCTAAATGTTAATCCAATGACACAAATGAACTTATCGGATCCACAAGATTGGTTAAAAACCCTAATTGGACAAGAATAAGCCTAGGGAGGACGAAAATGACCTAATTGATCATCCAACGACAAAAACACACCTATTGGATGCACAAGATTGGTTAAAAACCCTAATTGGACAAGAATAAGCCTAGGGAGGACGAAAATGACCTAAATGTTAATCCAATGACACAAATAAACTTATCGGATGCACAAGATTGGTTAAAAACCCTAATTGGACAAGAATAAGCCTAGGGAGGACGAAAATGACCTAATTGATCATCCAATGACACAAACACACCTATTGGATGCACAAGATTCGTTAAAAACCCTAATTGGACAAGAATATGCCTAGGGAGGACGAAAATGACCTAATTGATCATCCAATGACACAAACACACCTATTGGATGCACAAGCTTCGTTAAAAACCCTAATTGGACAAGAATATGCCTAGGGAGGACGAAAATGACCTAATTGATCATCCAATGACACAAACACACCTATTGGATGCACAAGATTGGTTAAAAACCCTAATTGGACAAGAATATTCCTAGGGAGGACGAAAATGACCTAAATGTTAATCCAATGACACAAATGAACTTATTAGATGTACAAGATTGGTTAAAAACCCTAATTGGACAAGAATAAGCCTAGGGAGGACGAAAATGACCTAATTGATCATCCAATGACACAAACACACCTATTGGATGCACAAGATTGGTTAAAAACCCTAATTGGACAAGAATATGCCTAGGGAGGACGAAAATGACCTAAATATTAATTCAATGACACAAACAAACTTATTCGATGCACAAGATTGGTTAAAAACCCTAATTGGACAAGAATAAGCCTTGGGAGGACGAAAATGACCAAATTGATCATCCAATGAGACAAACACACCTATTGGATGCACAAGATTGGTTAAAAACCCAAGTGGGACAAGAACATGCCTAGGGAGGACGAAAATGACCTAATTGATCATCCAATGACACTAATGAACTTATTTGATGCACAAGATAGGTTAAAAACCCTAATTGGACAAGAATAAGCCTAGGGAGGAAGAAAATGACCTAATTGATCATCCAATGACACAAACACACCTATTGGATGCACAAGATTGGTTAAAAACCCTAACTGGACAAGAATATGCCTAGGGAGGACGAAAATGACCTAATTGATCATCCAATGACACAAACACACCTATTGGATGCACAAGATTGGTTAAAAACCCTAATTGGACAAGAATATGCCTAGGGAGGACGAATGTGACCTAAATGTTAATCCAATAACACAAATGAACTTATTGGACACACAAGATTGGTTAAAAACCCAAATTGGACAAGAATAAGCCTAGGGAGGACGAAAATGACCTAATTGATCATCCACTGACACAAACACACCTATTGGAGGCACAAGCTTGGTTAAAAACCCTAGTTGGACAAGAATAAGCCTAGGGAGGACGAAAATGACCTAATTGATCATCCGATGACACAAATGAACTTATTGGATGCACAAGATTGGTTAAAAACCCTAATTGGACAAGAATAAGCCTAGGGAGGACGAAAATGACCTAATTGATCATCCAATGACACAAATGAACTTATTGGATGCACAAGATTGGTTAAAAACCCTAATTGGACAAGAATAAGCCTAGGGAGGACGAAAATGACCTAATTGATCATCCAATGACACAAACACACCTATTGGATGCACAAGATTGGTTAAAAACCCTAATTGGACAAGAATATGCCTAGGGAGGACGAAAATGACCTAAATATTAATTCAATGACACAAACAAACTTATTGGATGCACAAGATTGGTTAAAAACCCTAATTGGACAAGAATAAGCCTAGGGAGGACGAAAATTACCTAATTGATCATCCATTGCCACAAACACACCTATTGGATGCACAAGATTGTATAAAAACCCTAATTGGACAAGAATATGCCTAGGGAGGACGAAAATGACCTAATTGATCATCCAATGACACAAACACACCTATTGGATGCACAAGATTGGTTAAAAACCCTAATTGGACAAGAATATGCCTAGGGAGGACGAAAATGACCTAAATATTAATTCAATGACACAAACAAACTTATTGGATGCACAAGATTGGTTAAAAACCCTAATTGGACAAGAATAAGCCTAGGGAGGACGAAAATGACCTAATTGATTATCCAACGACACAAACACACCAATTGGAAGCACAAGATTGGTTAAAAACCCTAATTGGACAAGAATATGCCTAGGGAGGACGAACATGACCTAAATGTTAATCCAATGACACAAATGAACTTATTGGATGCACAAGATTGGTTAAAAACCCTAATTGGACAAGAATAAGCCTAGGGAGGACGAAAATGACCTAATTGATCATCCAATGCCACAAACACACTTATTGGATGCACAAGATTGGTTAAAAACCCTAATTGGACAAGAATATGCCTAGGGAGGACGAAAATGACCTAATTGATCATCCAATGACACAAACACACCTATTGGATGCACAAGATTGGTTAAAAACCCTAATTGGACAAGAATAAGCGTAGGGAGAACGAAAATAACCTAACTGATCATCCAATGACACAAACACACCTATTGGATGCACAAGATTGGTTAAAAACCCTAATTGGACAAGAATATGCCTAGGGAGGACGAAAATGACCTAAATGTTAATCCAATGACACAAACGAACTTATTGCATGCACAAGATTGGTTAAAAACCCTAATTGGACAAGAATAAGCCTAGGGAGGACGAAAATGACCTTAATGTTAATCCAATGACACAACTCAACTTATTGGATGCACAAGATTGATTAAAACCCTAATTGGACAAGAATAAGCCTAGGGAGAACGAAAATGACCTAATTGATCATCCAATGACACAAACACACCTATTGGATGCAAAAGATTGGTTAAAAACCCTCATTGGACAAGAATAAGCCTAGGGAGGACGAAAATGACCTAATTGATCATCCAATGACACAAACACACCTATTGGATGCACAAGATTAGTTAAAAACCCTAATTGGACAAGAATATGCCTAGGGAGGACGAAAATGACCTAATTGGTCATCCAATGACACAAACACAACTATTGGATGCACAAGATTGGTTAAAAACCCTAATTGGACAAGAATAAGCCTAGGGAGGACGAAAATAACCTAATTGATCATCCAATGACACAAACACACCTATTGGATGCACAAGATTAGTTAAAAACCCTAATTGGACAAGAATAAGCCTAGGGAGGACGAAAATAACTTAATTGATCATCCAATGACACAAACACACCTATTGGATGCACAAGATTGGTTAAAAACCCTAATTGGACAAGAATATGCCTAGGGAGGACGAAAATGACCTAAATGTTAATCCAATGACACAAATGAACTTATTGCATGCACAAGATTGGTTAAAAACCCTAATTGGACAAGAAAAAGCCTAGGGAGGACGAAAATGACCTTAATGTTAATCCAATGACACAACTCAACTTATTGGATGCACAAGATTGGTTAAAACCCTAATTGGACAAGAATAAGCCTAAGGAGGACGAAAATGACCTAATTGATCATCTAATGACACAAACACACCTAATGGATGCACAAGATTGGTTAAAAACCCTAATTGGACAAGAATATGCCTAGGGAGGACGAAAATGACCTAAATATTAATTCAATGACAGAAACAAACTTATCGGATGCACAAGATTGGTTAAAAACCCTAATTGGACAAGAATAAGCCTAGGGAGGACGAAAATGACCTAATTGATCATCCAATGACACAAACACACCTATTAGATGCACAAGATTGGTTAAAAACCCTAATTGCACAAGAATAAGCCTAGGGAGGACGAAAATGACCTAATTGATCATCCAACGACACAAACACACCTATTGGATGCACAAGATTGGTTAAAAACCCTAATTGGACAAGAATAAGCCTAGGGAGGACGAAAATGACCTAAATGTTAATCCAATGACACAAATGAACTTATCGGATGCACAAGATTGGTTAAAAACCCTAATTGGACAAGAATAAGCCTAGGGAGGACGAAAATGACCTAATTGATCATCCAACGACACAAACACACCTATTGGATGCACAAGATTGGTTAAAAACCCTAATTGGACAAGAATAAGCCTAGGGAGGACGAAAATGACCTAAATGTTAATCCAATGACACAAATGAACTTATCGGATCCACAAGATTGGTTAAAAACCCTAAGTGGACAAGAATAAGCCTAGGGAAGACGAAAATGACCTAATTGATCATCCAACGACAAAAACACACCTATTGGATGCACAAGATTGGTTAAAAACCCTAATTGGACAAGAATAAGCCTAGGGAGGACGAAAACGACCTAAATGTTAATCCAATGACACAAATGAACTTATCGGATGCACAAGATTGGTTAAAAACCCTAATTGGACAAGAATAAGCCTAGGGAGGACGAAAATGACCTAATTGATCATCCAATTTAAAAACCCTAATTGGACAAGAATATGCCTAGGCAGGACGAAAATGACCTAATTGATCATCCAATGACACAAACACACCTATTGGATGCACAAGATCGGTTAAAAACCCTAATTGGACAAGAATAAGCCTAGGGAGGACGAAAATGACCTAATTGATCATCCAATGACACAAACACACCTATTGGATGCACAAGATTGGTTTAAAACCCTAAATGGACAAGAATCTGCCTAGGGAGGACGAAAATAACCTAATTGATCATCCAATGACACAAACACACCTATTGGATGCACAAGATTGGTTAAAAACCCTAATTGGACAAGAATATGCCTAGAGAGGACGAAAATGACCTAATTGATCATCCAATGACACAAACACACCTATTGGATGCACAAGATTGGTTTAAAACCCTAGTTGGACAAGAATATGCCTAGGGAGGACGAAAATGACCTAATTGATCATCCAATGACACAAATGAACTTATTGGATGCACAAAATTGGTTAAAAACCCTAATTGGACAAGAATAAGCCTAGGGAGGACGAAAATGACCTAATTGATCATCCAATGACACAAACACACCTATTGGATGCACAAGATTGGTTAAAAACCATAATTGGACAAGAATATGCCTAGGGAGGACGAAAATGACATAATTGATCATCCAATGACACAAACAAACCTATTGGATGCACAAGATTGGTTAAAAACCCTAATTGGACAAGAATAAGCCTAGGGAGGACGAAAATGACCTAAATGTTAATCCAATGACACAAATGAACTTATCGGATCCACAAGATTGGTTAAAAACCCTAATTGGATAAGAATAAGCCTAGGGAAGACGAAAATGACCTAATTGATCATCCAACAACAAAAACACACCTATTGGATGCACAAGATTGGTTAAAAACCCTAATTGGAAAAGAATAAGCCTAGGGAGGACGAAAACGACCTAATTGATCATCCAATGACACAAACACACCTATCGGATGCACAAGATTGGTTAAAAACCCTAATTGGACAAGAATAAGCCTAGGAAGGACGAAAATGACCTAATTGATCATCCAATTTAAAAACCCTAATTGGACAAGAATATGCCTAGGCAGGACGAAAATGACCTAATTGATCATCCAATGACACAAACACACCTATTGGATGCACAAGATTGGTTAAAAACCCTAATTGGACAAGAATAAGCATAGGGAGGACAAAAATGACCTAATTGTTCATCCAATGACACAAACACACCTATTGGATGCACAAGATTGGTTAAAAACCCTAATTGGACAAGAATATGCCTAGGGAGGACGAAAATGACCTAATTGATCATCCAATGACACAAATGAACTTATTGGAAGCACAAGATTGGTTAAAAACCCTAATTGGACAAGAATAAGCCTAGGGATGACGAAAATGACCTAATTGATCATCCATTGCCACAAACACACCTATTGGACGCACAAGATTGGTTAAAAACCCTAATTGGACAAGAATAAGCCTAGGGAGGACGAAAATAACCTAATTGATCATCCAATGACACAAACACACCTATTGGATGCACAAGATTGGTTAAAAACCCTAATTGGACAAGAATATGCCTAGGGAGGACGAAAATGACCTAAATGTTAATCCATTGACACAAATGAACTTATTGGAAGCACAAGATTGGTTAAAAACTCTAATTGGACAAGAATATGCCTAGGGAGGACGAAAATGACCTAAATGTTAATCCAATGACACAAATGAACTTATTGGAAGCACAAGATTGGTTAAAAACTCTAATTGGACAAGAATAAGCCTAGGGAGGACGAAAATGACCTAATTGATCATCCAATGACACAAACACACCTATTGGATGCACAAGATTGGTTAAAAACCCTAATAGGGAAAGAATAAGCCTAGGGAGGACGAAAATGACCTAATTGATCATCCAATGACACAAACACACCTATTGGATGTACAAGATTGGTTAAAAACCCTAATTGGACAAGAATAAGCCTAGGGAGGACGAAAATGACCTAAATGTTAATCCAATGACACAACTCAACTTATTGGATGCACAAGATTGGTTAAACACCTATTAGATGCACAAGATTGGTTAAAAACCCTAATTGGACAAGAATAAGCCTAGGGAGGACGAAAATGACCTAATTGATCATCCAATGACACAAACACACCTATTGGATGCACAAGATTGGTTAAAAACCCTAATTGGACAAGAATATGCCTAGGGAGGACGAAAATGACCTAAATGTTAATCCAATGACACAAATGAACTTATTGGATGTACAAGATTAGTTAAAAACCCTAATTGGACAAGAATAAGCCTAGGGAGGACGAAAATGACCTAATTGATCATCCAATGACACAAACACACCTATTGGATACACAAGATTGGTGAAAAACCCTAATTGGACAAGAATAAGCCTAGGGAGGACGAAAATGACCTAATTGATCATCCAATGACACAAACACACCTATTGGATGCACAAGATTGGTTAAAAACCCTAATTGGACAAGAATAAGCCTAGGGAGGACGAAAATGACCTAATTGATCATCCAATGACACAAACACACCTAATGGATGCACAAGATTGATTAAAAACCCGAATTTGACAAGAATAAGTCTAGGTAGGATGAAAATGACCTAATTGATCATCCAATGACACAAACACACCTATTGGATGCACAAGATTGGTTAAAAACCCTAATTGGACAAGAATAAGCCTAGGGAGGACGAAAATGACCTAATTGATCATCCAATGACACAAACACACAAATTGGATGCACAAGATTGGTTAAAAACCCTAATTGGACAAGAATATGCCTAGGGAGGACGAAAATGACCTAATTGATCATCCAATGACACAAACACACCTATTGGATGCACAAGATTGGTTAAAAACCGTAATTGGACAAGAATATGACTAGGGAGGAAGAAAGTGACCTAAATATTAATTCAATGCCATAAACAAACTTATTGGATGCACAAGATTGGTTAAAAACCCTAATTGGAGAAGAATAAGCCTAGGGAGGACGAAAATGACCTAATTGATCATCCAATGACACAAACACACCTATTGGATGCACAAGATTGGTTAAAAACCCTAATTGGACAAGAATATGCCTAGGGAGGACGAAAATGACCTAAATGTTAATCCAATGAACCAAATGAACTTATTGGATGCACAAGATTGGTTAAAAACCCTAATTGGACAAGAATAAGCCTAGGGAGGACGAAAATGACCTAATTGATCATCCAATGACACAAACACACCTATTGGATGCACAAGATTGGTTAAAAACCCTAATTGGACAAGAATATGCCTAGAGAGGACGAAAATGTCCTAATTGATCATCCAATGACACAAACACACCTATTGGATGCACAAGATCGGTTAAAAACCCTAATTGGACAAGAATAAGCCTAGGGAGGACGAAAATGACCTAATTGATCATCCAATGACACAAACACACCTATTCGATGCACAAGATTGGTTAAAGACCCTAATTGGACCAGAATAAGCCTAGGGAGGACGAAAATGATCTAAATGTTAATCTAATGACACAAATGAACTTATTGGATGCACAAGATTGGTTAAAAACCCTAATTGGACAAGAATAAGCCTAGGGAGGACGAAAATGACCTAAATGTTAATCCAATGACACAACTCAACTTATTGGATGCACAGGATTGGTTAAAAACCCTAATTGGACAAGAATAAGTCTAGGGAGGACGAAAATAACCTAATTGATCATCCAATGACACAAACACACCTATTGGATGCACAAGATTCGTTAAAAACCCTAATTGGACAAGAATATGCCTAGGGAGGACGAAAATGACCTAATTGATCATCCAATGACACAAACACACCTATTGGATGCACAAGATTGGTTACAAACCCTAATTGGACAAGAATATGCCTAGGGAGGTCGAAAATGACCTAATTGATCATCCAATGACACAAACACACCTATTGGATGCACAAGATTGGTTAAAAACCCTAATTGGACAAGAATAAGCCTAGGGAGGACGAAAATGACCTAGTTGATCATCCAATGACACAAACACACCTATTGGATGCACTAGATTGGTTAAAAACCCTAATTGGACAAGAATATGCCTAGGGAGGACGAAAATGACCTAATTGATCATCCAATGACACAAACACACCTATTGGATGCACAAGATTGGTTAAAAACCCTAATTGGACAAGAATAAGCCTAGGGAGGACGAAAATGACCTAATTGATCATCCAATGACACAAACACACCTATTGGATGCACAAGATTGGTTAAAAACAATAATTGGACAAGAATATGCCTAGGGAGGACGAAAATGATCTAATTGATCTTCGAATGACACAAATGAACTTATTGGATGCACAAGATTAGTTAAAAACCCTAATTGGACAAGAATAAGCCTAGGGAGGACGAAAATAACCTAATTGATCATCCAATGACACAAACACACCTATTGGATGCACAAGATTGGTCTAAAACTCTAATTGGACAAGAATATGGCTAAGGAGGACGAAAATGACCTAAATGTTAATCCAATGACACAAATGAACGTATTGGATGCAAAAGATTGGTTAAAAACCCTAATTGGACAAGAATAAGCCTAGGGAGGACGAAAATGACCTAAATGTTAATCCAATGACACAACTCAACTTATTGGAAGCACAAGATTGGTTAAAAACCCTAATTGGACAAGAATAAGCCTAGGGAGGACGAAAATGACCTAATTGATCATCCAATGACACAAACACACCTATTGGATGCACAAGATTGGTTAAAAACCCTAATTGGACAAGAATATGCCTAGGGAGGACGAAAATGACCTAATTGATCATCCAATGACACAAATGAACGTATTGGATGCACAAGATTAGTTAAAAACCCTATTTGGAAAAGAATATGCCTAGGGAGGACGAAAATAACCTAATTGATCATCCAATGACACAAACACACCTATTGGATGCACAAGATTGGTTAAAAACCCTAATTGGACAAGAATATGCCTAGGGAGGACGAAAATGACCTAATTGATCATCCAATGACACAAACACACCTATTGGATGCACAAGATCGGTTAAAAACCCTAATTGGACAAGAATAAGCCTAGGGAGGACGAAAATGACCTAATTGATCATCCAATGACACAAACACACCTATTGGATGCACAAGATTGGTTAAAAACCCTAATTGGACAAGAATATGCCTAGGGAAGACGGAAATGACCTAATTGATCATCCAATGACACAAATGAACTTATTGGATGGACAAGATTAGTTAAAAATCCTAATTGGACAAGAATAAGACTAGGGAGGACGAAAATGACCTAAATGTTAATCCAATGACACAACTCAACTTATTGGATGCACAAGATTGGTTAAAAACCCTAATTGGACAAGAATATGCCTAGGGAGGACTAAAATGACCTAATTGATCATCCAATGACACAAACACACCTATTGGATGCACAAGATCGGTTAAAAACCCTAATTGGACAAGAATAAGCCTAGGGAGGACGAAAATGACCTAATTGATCATCCAATGACACAAACACACCTATTGGATGCACAAGATTGGTTAAAAACCCTAATTGGACAAGAATATGCCTAGGGAGGACGAAAATGACCTAATTGAACTTCGAATGACACAAATGAACTTATTGGATGCACAAGATTAGTTAAAAACCCTAATTGGACAAGAATAAGCCTAGGGAGGACGAAAATAACCTAATTGATCATCCAATGACACAAACACACCTATTGGATGCACAAGATTGGTTAAAAACCCTAATTGGACAAGAATATGCCTAGGGAGGACGAAAATGACCTAAATGTTAATCCAATGACACAAATGAACTTATTGGATGTACAAGATTGGTAAAAAATCCTAATTGGACAAGAATAAGCCTAGGGAGGACGAAAATGACCTAATTGATCATCCAATGACACAAACACACCTATTGGATGCACAAGATTTGTTAAAAACCCTAATTGGACAAGAATATGCCTAGGGAGGACGAATATGACCTAAATGTTAATCCAATAACACAAATGAACTTATTGGATGTAAAAGATTGGTTAAAAATCCTAATTGGACAAGAATAAGCCTAGGGAGGACGAAAATGACCTAATTGATCATCCAATGACCCAAACACACCTATTGGATGCACAAGATTGGTTAAAAACCCTAATTGGACAAGAATATGCCTAAGGAGGACGAAAATGACCTAATTGATCATCCAATGAAACAAATGAACTTATTGGATGCACAAGATTAGTTAAAAACCCTAATTGGACAAGAATAAGCCTAGGGAGGACGAAAATAACCTAATTGATCATCCAATGACACAAACACACCTATTGGATGCACAAGATTGGTTAAAAACCCTAATTGGACAAGAATATGCCTAGGGAGGACGAAAATGACCTAAATGTTAATCCAATGACACAAATGAACTTATTGGATGTACAAGATTGGTAAAAAATCCTAATTGGACAAGAATAAGCCTAGGGAGGACGAAAATGACCTAATTGATCATCCAATGACACAAACACACCTATTGGATGCACAAGATTGGTTAAAAACCCTAATTGGACAAGAATATGCCCAGGGAGGACGAAAATGACCTAAATATTAATTCAATGACACAAACAATTTTATTGGATGCACAAGATTGGTTAAAAACCCTGATTGGACAAGAATAAGCCTAGGGAGGACGAAAATGACCTAATTGATCATCCAATGACACAAACACACCTATTGGATGCACAAGATTGGTTAAAAACCCTAATTGGACAAGAATATGCCTAGGGAGGACGAAAATGACCTAAATATTAATTGAAGGACACAAACAAAGTTATTGGATGCACAAGATTGGTTAAAAACCCTAATTGGACAAGAATAAGCCTAGGGAGGACGAAAATGACCTAATTGATCATCCAATGGCACAAACACACCTATTCGATGCACAAGATTGGTTAAAAACCCTAATTGGACAAGAATATGCCTAGGGAGGACGAAAATGATCTAAATATTAATTCAATGAAACAAACAAACTTATTGGATGCACAAGATTGGTTAAAAACCCTAATTGGACAAGAATAAGCCTAGGGAGGACGAAAATGACCTAATTGATCATCCAATGACACAAACACACTTATTGGATGCACAAGATTGGTTAAAAACCCTAATTGGGCAAGAATAAGCCTAGGGAGGACGAAAATGACCTAATTGATCATCCAATGACACAAACACACCTATTGGATGCACAAGATTGGTTAAAAACCCTAATTGGACAAGAATATGCCTAGGGAGGACGAAAATGACCTAAATATTAATTGAATGACACAAACAAAGTTATTGGATGCACAAGATTGGTTAAAAACCCTAATTGGACAAGAATAAGCCTAGGGAGGATGAAAATGACCTAATTGATCATCCAATGACACAAATGAACTTATTGGATTCACAAGATTTGTTAAAAACCCTAATTGGACAAGAATAAGCCTAGGGAGGACGAAAATGACCTAATTGATCATCCAATGACACAAACACACCTATTGGATGCACAAGATTGGTTAAAAACCCTAATTGGACAAGAATAAGCCTAGTGAGGACGAAAATGACCTAAGTGATCATCCAACGACACAAACACACCTATTGGAAGCACAAGATTGGTTAAAAACCCTAATTGGACAAGAATATGCCTAGGGAGGACGAAAATGACCTAAATGTTAATCTAATGACACAAATGAACTTATTGGATGCACAAGATTGGTTAAAAACCCTAATTGGGCAAGAATAAGCCTAGGGAGGACGAAAATGACCTAATTGATCATCCAATGACACAAACACACCTATTGGATGCACAAGATTGGTTAAAAACCCTAATTGGACAAGAATATGCCTAGGGAGGACGAAAATGACCTAAATATTATTGAATGACACAATCAAAGTTATTGGATGCACAAGATTGGTTAAAAACCCTAATTGGACAAGAATAAGCCTAGGGAGGATGAAAATGACCTAATTGATCATCCAATGACACAAATGAACTTATTGGATTCACAAGATTTGTTAAAAGCCCTAATTGGACAAGAATAAGCCTAGGGAGGACGAAAATGACCTAATTGATCATCCAATGACACAAACACACCTATTGGATGCACAAGATTGGTTAAAAACCCTAATTGGACAAGAATAAGCCTAGGGAGGACGAAAATGACCTAATTGATCATCCAATGACACAAACACACCTATTGGATGCACAAGATGGGTTAAAAACCCTAATTGGACAAGAATAACCCTAGGGAGGACGAAAATGACCTAATTGATCATCCAATGACACAAACACACCTATTGGATGCACAAGATTGGTTAAAACCCCTAATTGGACAAGAATATGCCTAGGGAGGACGAAAATGACCTAATTGATCATCCAATGACACAAACACACCTATTGGATGCACAAGATTGGTTAAAAACCCTAATTGGACAAGAATAAGCGTAGGGAGAACAAAAATGACCTAAATGTTAATCCAATGACACAACTCAACTTATTGGATGCACAAGATTGGTTAAAAACCCTAATTGGACAAGAATAAGCCTAGGGAGGACGAAAATGACCTAATTGATCATCCAATGACACAAACACACCTATTGGATGCACAAGATTGGTTAAAAACCCTAATTGGACAAGAATATGCCTAGGGAGGACGAAAATGACCTAAATGTTTATCCAATGACACAAATGAAATTATTGGATGCACAAGAATGGTTAAAAACCCAAATTGGACAAGAATAAGCCTAGGGAGAACGAAAATGACCTAATTGATCATCCAAAGACACAAACACACCTATTGGATGCACAAGATTGGTTAAAAACCCTAATTGGACAAGAATATGCCTAGGGAGGACGAAAATGACCTAAATATTAATTCAATGACACAAACAAATTTATTGGATGCACAAGATTGGTTAAAAACCCTAATTGGACAAGAATAAGCCTAGGGAGAAAGAAAATGACCTAATTGATCATCCAATGACACAAACACACCTATTGGATGCACAAGATTGGTTAAAAACCCTAATTGGACAAGAATATGCCTAGGGAGGACGAAAATGACCTAAATATTAATTCAATGACACAAACAAACTTATTTGAGGCACAAGATTGGTTAAAAACCCTAATTGGACTAAAATAAGCCTAGGGAGGACGAAAATGACCTAATTGATCATCCAATGACACAAACACACCTATTGGATGCACAAGATTGGTTAAAAACCCTAATTGGACAAGAATAAGCCTAGGGAGGACGAAAATGACCTAATTGATCATCCAATGACACAAACACACCTATTGGATACACAAGATTGGTTAAAAACTCTAATTGGACCAGAATAAGCCTAGGGAGGACGAAAATGACCTAATTGATCATCCAATGACACAAACACACCTATTGGATGCACAAGATTGGTTAAAAACCCTAATTGGACAAGAATAAGCCTAGGGAGGACGAAAATGACCTAATTGATCATCCAATGACACAAACACACCTATTGGATGCACAAGATTGGTTAAAAACCCTAATTGGACAAGAATATGCCTAGGGAGGACGAAAATGACCTAAATATTAATTCAATGACACAAACAACCTTATTGGATGCACAAGATTGGTTAAAAACCCTAATTGGACAAGAATAAGCCTAGGGAGGACGAAAATGACCTAATTGATCATCCAATGACACAAACACACCTATTGGATGCACAAGATTGGTTAAAAACCCTAATTGGACAAGAATATGCCTAGGGAGGACGAAAATGACCTAAATTGATCATCCAATAACACAAACACACCTATTGGATGCACAAGATTGGTTAAAAACCCTACTTGGACAAGAATATGCCTAGGGAGGACAAAAATGACCTAATTGATCATCCAATGACACAAACACACCTATTGGATGCACAAGATTGGTTAAAAACCCTAATTGGACAAGAATATGCCTACGGAGGACGAAAATGACCTAAATATTAATTCAAAGAAACAAACAAACTTATTGGATGCACAAGATTGGTTAAAAACCCTAATTGGACAAGAATAGGCATAGGGAGGACGAAAATGACCTAATTGATCATCCAATGACTCAAACACACCTATTGGATGCACAAGATTGGTTAAAAACTCTAATTGGACAAGAATATGCCTAGCGAGGACAAAAATGACCTAAATATTAATTCAATGACACAAACAAAGTTATTGGATGCACAAGATTGGTTAAAAACCCTAATTGGACAAGAATAAGCCTAGGGAGGACGAAAATGACCTAATTGATCATCCAATGACACAAACACACCTATTGGATGCACAAGATTGGTTAAAAACCCTAATTGGACAAGAATATGCCTAGGGAGGACGAAAATGACCTAACTGTTAATCCAATGACACAAATGAACTTATTGGATGCACAAGATTGGTTAAAAACACTAATTGGACAAGAATAAGCCTAGGGAGGACGAAAATGACCTAATTGATCATCCAATGACACAAACACACCTATTGGATGCACAAGATTGGTTAAAAACCCTAATTGGACAAGAATATGCCTAGGGAGGACGAAAATGACCTAAATGTTATTCCAATGACACAAATGAACTTATTGGATGCACAACATTGGTTAAAAACCCTAATTGGACAAGAGTAAGCCTAGGAAGGACGAAAAATACCTAATTGATCATCCAATGACACAAACACACCTATTGGATGCACAAGATTGGTTAGAAACCCTAATTTGACAAGAATATGCCTAGGGAGGACGAAAATGACCTAAATATTAATTCAATGACACAAACAAAGTTATTGGATGCACAAGATTGATTAAAAACCCTAATTTGACAAGAATAAGTCTAGGTAGGACGAAAATGACCTTATTGATCATCCAATGACACAAACACACCTATTGGATGCACAAGATTGGTTAAAAACCCTAATTGGAAAAGAATATGCCTAGGGAGGACAAAAATGACCTAAATACTAATTCAATGACACAAACAAAGTTATTGGATGCACAAGATTGATTAAAAACCCTAATTTGACAAGAATAAGTCTAGGTAGGACGAAAATGACCTAATTGATCATCCAACGACACAAACACACCTATTGGATGCACAAGATTGGTTAAAAACCCTAATTGGACAAGAATAAGCCTAGGGACGACAAAAACGACCTAATTGATCATCCAATGACACAAACACACCTATTGGATGCACAAGATTGGTTAAAAACCCTAATTGGACAAGAATAAGCCTAGGGAGGACGAAAATGACCTAATTGATCATCCAATGACACAAACACACCTATTGGATGCACAAGATTGGTTAAAAACCCTAATTGGACAAGAATATGCCTAGGGAGGACGAAAATGACCTAATTGGTCATCCAATGACACAAACACACCTATTGGATGCACAAGATTGGTTAAAAACCCTAATTGGACAAGAATAAGCCTAGGGAGGACGAAAATAACCTAATTGATCATCCAATGACACAAACACACCTATTGGATGCACAAGATTGGTTAAAAACCCTAATTGGACAAGAATATGCCTAGGCAGGACGAAAATGATCTAAATGTTAATCCAATGACACAAATGAACTTATTGGATGCACAAGATTGGTTAAAAACCCTAATTGGACAAGAATAAGCCTAGGGAGGACGAAAATGACCTAATTGATCATCCAATGACACAAACACACCTATTGGATGCACAAGATTGGTTAAAAACCCTAATTGGACAAGAATATGCCTAGGGAGGACGAAAATGACCTAATTGATCATCCAATGACACAAATGAACTTATTGGATGCACAAGATTAGTTAAAAACCCTAATTGGAAAAGAATATGCCTAGGGTGGACGAAAATAACCTAATTGATCATCCAATGACACAAACACACCTATTGGATGCACAAGATTGGTTAAAAACCCTAATTGGACAAGAATAAGCTTAGGGAGAACGAAAATAACCTAATTGATCATCCAATGACACAAATGAAATTATTGGATGCACAAGATTACTTAAAAACCCTAATTGGACAAAAATAAGCCTAGGGAGAACGAAAATGACCTAAATGTTAATCCAATTAGGGACGACGAAAATGACCTAATTGATCATCAAATTACACAAACACACCTATTGGATGCACAAGATTGGATAAAAACCCTAATTGGACAAGAATATGCCTAGGGAGGACGGATATGACCTAAATGTTAATCCAATGACACAAATGAACTTATTGGATGGACAAGATTGGTTAAAAACCCTAATTGGACAAGAAGAAGCCTAGGGAGGACGAAAATGACCTAATTGATCATCCAATGACACAAACACACCTATTGGATGCACAAGATTGGTTAAAAACCTAGTTGGACAAGAACATGCCTAGGGAGGACGAAAATGACCTAATTGATCATCCAATGTCACTAATGAATTTATTGGATGCATAAGATTGGTTAAAAACCCTAATTGGACAAGAATAAGCCTATAGAGGACGAAAATGACCTAATTGATCATCCAATGACACAAACACACCTATTGGATGCACAAGATTGATTAAAAACCCTAATTGGACAAGAATATGCCTAGGGAGGACGAAAATGACCTAAATATTAATTCAATGACGCAAACAAACATATCGGATGCACAAGATTGGTTAAAAACCCTAATAGGACGAGAATAAGCCTAGGGAGAACGAAAATGACCTAAATGTTAATCCAATTAGGGAGGACGTAAATGACCTAATTGATCATCAAATTACACAAACACACCTATTGGATGCACAAGATTGGTTAAAAACCCTAATTGGACAAGAATATGCCTAGGGAGGACGAAAATGACCTAAATATTAATTCAATGACACAAACAAACTTATTGGATGCACAAGATTGGTTAAAAACCCTAGTTGGACAAGAATAAGCCTAGGGAGGACGAAAATGACCTAATTGATCATCCAATGACACAAACACACCTATTGGATGCACAAGATTAGTTAAAAACCCTAATTGGACAAGAATATGCCTAGGGAGGACGAAAATGACCTAAATGTTAATCCAATGACACAAATGAACTTATTGGATGCACAAGATTAGTTAAAAACTCTAATTGGACAAGAATATGCCTCGGGAGGACGAAAATAACCTAATTGATCTTCCAATGACACAAACACACCTATTGGATGCACAAGATTGGTTAAAAACCCTAATTGGACAAGAATAAGCCTAGGGAGAACGAAAATAACCTAATTCATCATCCAATGACACAAATGAACTTATTGGATGCACAAGATTAGTTAAAAACCCTAATTGGACAAGAATAAGCCTAGGGAGGACGAAAATAACCTAATTGATCATCCAATGACACAAACACACCTATTGGAAGCACAAGATTGGTTAAAAACCCTAATTGGACAAGAATATGCCTAGGGAGGACGAAAATGACCTAATTGATCATCCAATGACACAAACACAT
>JBBPBR010001108.1:0-28158 GCA_037974775.1 Cicer pinnatifidum | reverse complement strand
TCATCCAATGACACTAACACACCTATTAGATGCACAAGATTGGTTAAAAACCCTAATTGGACAAGAATATGCCTAGGGAGGACGAAAATGACCTAAATGTTAATCCAGTGACACAAATGAACTTATTGCATGCACAAGATTGGTTAAAAACCCGAATTGGACAAGAATAAGCCTAGGGAGGACAAAAATGACCTAATTGATCATCCAATGACACAAACACACCTATTGGATGCACAAGATTAGTTAAAAACCCTAATTGGACAAGAATATGCCTAGGGAGGACGAAAATGACCTAATTGATCATCCAAAGACACAAACACACCTATTGGATGCACAAGATTGGTTAAAAACCATAGTTGGACAAGAACATCCCTAGGGAGGACGAAAATGACCTAATTGATCATCCAATGACACTAATGAACTTATTGGATGCACAAGATTGGTTAAAAACCCTAATTGGACAAGAATAAGCCTAGGGAGGACGAAAATGACCTAATTGATCATCCAATGACACAAACACACCTATTGGATGCACAAGATTGATTAAAAACCCTAATTGGACAAGAATATGCCTAGGGAGGACGAAAATGACCTAAATATTAATTCAATGACACAAACAAACTTATCGGATGCACAAGATTGGTTAAAAACCCTAATTGGACAAGAATAAGCCTAGGGAGGACGAAAATGACCTAATTGATCATCCAATGACACAAACACACCTATTGGATGCACAAGATTGGTTAAAAACCCTAATTGGACAAGAATAAGCCTAGGGAGGACGAAAATGACCTAATTGATCATCCAATGACACAAACACACCTATTGGATGCACAAGATTGGTTAAAAACCCTAATTGGACAAGAATATGCCTAAGGAGGACGAAAATAACCTAATTGATCATCCAATGACACAAACACACCTATTGGATGCACAAGATAAGTTAAAAACCCTAATTGGACAAGAATATGCCTAGGGAGGACGAAAATGACCTAATTGATCATCCAATGACACAAACACACCTATTAGATGCACAAGATTGGTTAAAAACCCTAATTGGACAAGAATATGCCTAGGGAGGACGAAAATGACCTAAATGTTAATCCAGTGACACAAATCAACTTATTGCATGCACAAGATTGGTTAAAAACCCTAATTGGACAAGAATAAGCCTAGGGAGGACGAAAATGACCTAATTGATCATCCAATGACACAAACACACCTATTGGATGCACAAGATTAGTTAAAAACCCTAATTGGACAAGAATAAGCCTAGGAAGGACGAAAATAACCTAATTGATCATCCAATGACACAAACACACCTATTGGATGCACAAGATTGGTCTAAAACTCTAATTGGACAAGGATATGCCTAGGGAGGACGATAATGACCTAAATGTTAATCCAATGACACAAATGAACTTATTGGATGCACAAGATTGGTTAAAAACCCTAATTGGACAAGAATAAGCCTAGGGAGGACGAAAATGACCTAATTGATCATCCAATGACACAAACACACCTATTGGATGCACAAGATTGGTTAAAAACCCTAATTGGACAAGAATAAGCCTAGGGAGGACGAAAATAACCTAATTGATCATCCAATGACACAAACACACCTATTGGATGCACAAGATTGGTTAAAAACCCTAATTTGACTAGAATAAGCCTAGGGAGGACGAAAATGACCTAATTGATCATCCATTGCCACAAACACACCTAATGGATGCAAAAGATTGGTTAAAAACCCTAATTGGACAAGAATAAGCCTAGGGAGGACGAAAATGACCTAAATGTTAATCCAATGACACAACTCAACTTATTGGATGCACAAGATTGGTTAAAAACCCTAATTGGACAAGAATAAGCCTAGGGAGGACGAAAATGACCTAATTGATCATCCAATGACACAAACACACCTATTGGATGCACAAGATTGGTTAAAAACCCTAATTGGACAAGAATAAGCCTAGAGAGGACGAAAATGACCTAATTGATCATCCATTGCCGCCAACACACCTATTGGATGCACAAGATTGGTTAAAAACACTAATTGGACAAGAATATGCATAGCGAGGACGAAAATGACCTAAATATTAATTCAAGGACACAAACAAAGTTATTGGATGCACAAGATTGGTTAAAAACCCTAATTGGACAAGAATATGACTAGGGAGGACGATAATGACCTAAATGTTAATCCAATGACACTACTCAACTTATTGGATGCACAAGATTGGTTAAAAACCCTAATTGGACAAGAATAAGCCTAGGGAGGACGAAAATGACCTAATTGATCATCCAATGACACAAACACACCTACTGGATGCACAAGATTCGTTAAAAACTCTAATTGGACAAGAATATGCCTAGGGAGGACGAAAATGACCTAAATATTAATTCAATGACACAAACAAACTTATTGGATGCACAAGATTGGTTAAAAACCCTAATTGGACAAGAATAAGCCTAGGGAGGACGAAAATGACCTACTTGATCTTCCAATGACACAAACACACCTATTGGAAGCACAAGATTGGTTAAAAACCCTAATTGGACAAGAATATGCCTAGGGAGGACGAAAATGACCTAAATATTATTTTAAGGACACAAACAAAGTTATTCGATGCACAAGATTGATTAAAAACCCTAATTGGACAAGAATAAGCCTAGGGAGGAAGAAAATGACCTAAATGTTAATCCAATGACACAACTCAACTTATTGGATGCACAAGATTGGTTAAAAACCCTAATTGGACAAGAATAAGCCTAGGGAGGACGAAAATGACCTAAATGTTAATCCAATGACACAACTCAACTTATTGGATGCACAAGATTGGTTAAAAACCATAATTGGACAAGAATAAGCCTAGGGAGGACCAAAATGACCTAATTGATCTTCCAATGACACAAACACACCTATTGGAAGCACAAGATTGGCTAAAAACCCTAATTGGACAAGAATATGCCTAGGGAGGACGAAAATGACCTAAATATTAATTCAAGGACACAAACCAAGTTATTGGATGCACAAGATTGGTTAAAAACCCTAATTGGACAAGAATAAGTCTAGGGAGGACGAAAATGACCGAAATGTTAATCCAATGACACAACTCAACTTATTGGATGCACAAGATTGGTTAAAAACCCTAATTGGACAAGAATAAGCCTAGGGAGGACGAAAATGACCTAAATTTTAATCCAATGACACAACTCAACTTATTGGATGCACAAGATTGGTTAAAAACCCTAATTGGACAAGAATAAGCCTAGGGAGGACAAAAATGACCTAAATGTTAATCCAATGACACAACTCAACTTATTGGATGCACAAGATTGGTTAAAAACCCTAATTGGACAAGAATAAGCCTAGGGAGGACGAAAATGACCTAATTGATCATCCAATGACACAAACACACCTATTGGATGCACAAGATTCCTTAAAAACCCTAATTGGACAAGAATATGCCTAGGGAGGACGAAAATGACCTAACTGATCATCCAGTGACACAAACACACCTATTGGATGCACAAGATTGGTTAAAAACCCTAATTGGACAAGAATATGCCTAGGGAGGACGAAAATGACCTAAATATTAATTCAATGAAACAAACAAACTTATTGGATGCACAAGATTGGTTAAAAACCCTAATTGGACAAGAATAAGCCTAGGGAGGACGAAAATGACCTAATTGATCATCCAATGACACAAACACACCTATTGGATGCACAAGATTGGTTAAAAACCCTAATTGGACAAGAATAAGCCGAGGGAGGATGAAAATGACCTAATTGATCATCCAATGACACAAACACACCTATTGGATGCACAAGATTGGTTAAAAACCCTAATTGGACAAGAATATGCCTAGGGAGGACGAAAATGACCTAAATGTTAATCCAATGACACAAATGAACTTATTGGATGCACAAGATTTGTTAAAAACCCTAATTGGACAAGAATAAGCCTAGGGAGGACGAAAATGACTAAATGTTAATCCAATGACACAACTCAACTTATTGGATGCACAAGATTGATTAAAAACCCTAATTGGACAAGAATAAGCCTAGGGAGGACGAAAATGACCTAATTGATCATCCAATGACACAAACACACCTATTGGATGCACAAGATTGGTTAAAAACCCTAATTGGACAAGAATATGCCTAGGGAGGACGAAAATGACCTAAATGTTAATCCAATGACACAAATGAACTTATTGGATGCAATAGATTGGTTAAAAACCCTAATTGGACAAGAATAAGCCTAGGAAGGACGAAAATGACCTAATTGATCATCCAATGACACGAACACACCTATTGGATGCACAAGATTGGTTAAAAACCCTAATTGCACAAGAATATGCCTAGGGAGGACGAAAATGACCTAAATATTAATTCAATGACACAAACAAAGTTATTGGATGCACAAGATTGGTTAAAAACCCTAATTGGACAAGAATAAGCCTAGGGAGGACGAAAATGACCTAATTGATCATCCAATGACACAAACACACCTATTGGATCCACAAGATTGGTTAAAAACCCTAATTGGACAAGAATAAGCCTAGGGTGGACGAAAATGACCTAATTGATCATCCAATGACACAAACACACCTATTGGATGCACAAGATTGGTTAAAAACCCTAATTGGACAAGAATAAGCCTAGGGAGGACGAAAATGACCTAATTGATCATCCAATGACACAAACACACCTATTGGATGCACAAGATTGGTTAAAAATCCTAATTGGACAAGAATAAGCCTAGGGAGGCTGAAAATGACCTAATTGATCATCCAATGACACAAACACACCTATTGGATGCACAAGATTGGTTAAAAACCCTAATTGGACAAGAATATGCCTAGGGAGGACGAAAATGACCTAATTGATCATCCAATGACACAAACACACCTATTGGATGCACAAGATTGGTTAAAAACCCTAATTGGACAAGAATATGCCTAGGGAGGACGAATATGACCTAAATGTTAATCCAATAACACAAATGAACATATTGGATGCACAAGATTGGTTAAAAACCCTAATTGGACAAGAATATGCCTAGGGAGGACTGATATGACCTAAATGTTAATCCAATGACACAAATGAACTTATTGGATGCACAAGATTGGTTAAAAACCCTAATTGGACAAGAATAAGCCTAGGGAGGACGAAAATGACCGAATTGATCATCCAATGAAACAAAAACACCTATTGGATGCACAAGATTGGTTAAAAACCCTAATTGGACAAGAATAAGCCTAGGGAGGACGAAAATGACCTAATTGATCATCCAATGACACAAACACACCTATTGGATGCACAAGATTGGTTAAAAACCCTAATTGGACAAGAATAAGCCTAGGGAGGACGAAAATGACCTAATTAATCATCCAATGACACGAACACACCTATTGGATGCACAAGATTGGTAAAAACCATAGTTGGACAAGAACATGCCTAGGGAGGACGAAAATGACCTAATTGATCATCCAATGACACTAATGAACTTATTGGATGCACAAGATTGGTTAAAAACCCTAATTGGACAAGAATAAGCCTAGGGAGGACGAAAATGACCTAATTGATCATCCAATGACACAAACACACCTATTGGATGCACAAGATTGGTTAAAAACCATAACTGGACAAGAATATGCCTAGGGAGGACGAAAATGACCTAATTGATCATCCAATGACACTAATGAACTTATTGGATGCACAAGATTGGTTAAAAACCCTAATTGGACAAGAATAAGCCTAGGGAGGACGAAAATGACCTAATTGATCATCCAATGACACAAACACACCTATTGGATGCACAAGACTGGTTAAAAACCCTAGTTGGACAAGAACATGCCTAGGGAGGACGAAAATGACCTAATTGATCATCCAATGACACTAATGAACTTATTGGATGCACAAGATTGGTTAAAAACCCTAATTGGACAAGAATAAGCCTAGGGAGGACGAAAATGACCTAATTGATCATCCAATGACACAAACACACCTATTGGATGCACAAGATTGGTTAAAAACCCTAATTGGACAATAACATGCCTAGGGAGGACGAAAATGACCAAAATATTAATTCAATGACACAAACAAATTTATTGGATGCACAAGATTGGTTAAAAACCCTAATTGGACAATAATATGCCTAGGGAGGACGAAAATGACCTAAATATTAATTCAATGACACAAACAAACTTATTGGATGCACAAGATTGGTTAAAAACCCTAATTGGACATTATTATGCCTAGGGAGGACGAAAATGACCTAATTGATCATCCAATGACACTAATGAACTTATTGGATGCACAAGATTGGTTAAAAACCCTAATTGGACAAGAATAAGCCTAGGGAGGACGAAAATGACCTAATTGATCATCCAATGACACAAACACACCTATTGGATGCACAAGATTGGTTAAAAACCCTAATTGGAGAAGAAAATGCCTAGGGAGGACGAAAATGACCTAAATATTAATTCAATGACACAAACACACCTATTGGATGCACAAGATTGGTTAAAAACCCTAATTGGACAAGAATATGCCTAGGGAGGACGAAAATGACCTAAATATTAATTCAATGACACAAACAAAGTAATTGGATGCACAAGATTGGTTAAAAACCCTAATTGGACAAGAATAAGCCTAGGGAGGACGAAAATTACCTAATTGATCATCCAATGACACAAACACACCTATTGGATGCACAAGATTGGTTAAAAACCCTAATTGGACAAGAATAAGCCTTGGGAGGAAGAAAATGACCTAATATATCATCCAATGACACAAACACACCTATTGGATGCACAAGATTGGTTAAAAACCCTAATTGGACAAGAATAAGCCTAGGGAGGACGAAAATGACCTAATTGATCATCCAATGACACAAACACACCTATTGGATGCACAAGATTGGTTAAAAACCTTAATTGGACAAGAATATGCCTAGGGAGGACGAAAATGACCTAAATATTAATTCAATGACACAAACAAACTTATTGGATGCACAAGATTGGTTAAAAACCCTAATTGGAGAAGAATAAGTCTAGGGAGGACGAAAATGACCTTAATGTTAATCCAATGACACAACTCAACTTATTGGATGCACAAGATTGGTTAAAACCCTAATTGGACAAGAATAAGCCTAGGGAGGTCGAAAATGACCTAATTGATCATCCAATGACACAAACACACCTATTGGATGCACAAGATTGGTTAAAAAACCTAATTGGACAAGAATATGCCTAGGGAGGACGAAAATGACCTAAATATTAATTCAATGACACAAACAAACTTATCGGATGCACAAGATTGGTTAAAAACCCTATTTGGACAAGAATAAGCCTAGGGAGGACGAAAATGACCTAATTGATCATCCAATGACACAAACACACCTATTAGATGCACAAGATTGGTTAAAAACCCTAATTGGACAAGAATAAGCCTAGGGAGGACGAAAATGACCTTAATGTTAATCCAATGACACAACTCAACTTATTGGATGCACAAGATTGGTTAAAAACCCTAATTGGACAAGAATAAGCCTAGGGAGGACGAAAATGACCTAATTGGTCATCCAATGACACAAACACACCTGTTGGATGCACAAGATTGGTTAAAAACCCTAGTTGGACTGGAATAAGCCTAGGGAGGACGAAAATGACCTAATTGATCATCCAATGACATAAACACAGCTATTGGATGCACAAGATTGGTTAAAAACCCTAATTTGACAAGAATATGCCTAGGGAGGACGAAAATGACCTAAATGTTAATCCAATGACACAAATAAACTTATTGCATGCACAAGATTGGTTAAAAACCATAATTGGACAAGAATAAGCCTAGGGAGGACGAAAATGACCTTAATGTTAATCCAATGACACAACTCAACTTATTGGATGCACAAGATTGGTTAAAAACCCTAATTGGACAAGAATAAGCCTAGGGAGGACGAAAATGACCTAATTGATCATCCAATGACACAAACACACCTATTGGATGCACAAGATTGGTTAAAAACCCTAATTGGACAAGAATAAGCCTAGGGAGGACGAAAATGACCTAATTGATCATCCAATGACACAAACACACCTATTAGATGCACAAGATTGGTTAAAAACCCTAATTGGACAAGAATATGCCTAGGGATGACGAAAATGACCTAAATATTAATTCAATGACACAAACAAAGTTAATGGATGCACAAGATTGGTTAAAAACCTTAATTGGACAAGAATAAGCCTAGGGAGGACGTAAATGACCTAATTGATCATCCAATGTCCCAAACAAACCTATTGGATGCACAAGATTGGTTAAAAACCCTAATTGGACAAGAATAAGCCTAGGGAGGACGAAAAAGACCTAATTGATCATCCAATGACACAAACACACCTATTGGATGCACAAGATTGGTTAAAAACCCTAATTGGACAAGAATAAGCCTAGGGAGGACGAAAACGACCTAATTGATCATCTATTGCCACAAACACACCTATTGGATGCACAAGATTGGTTAAACACCTATTGGTTGCACAAGATTGGTTAAAAACCCTAATTGGACAAGAATAAGCCTAGGGAGGACGAAAATGACCTAATTGATCATCCAATGACACAAACACACCTATTGGATGCACAAGATTGGTTAAAAACCCTAATTGGACAAGAATATGCCTAGGGAGGACGAAAATGACCAAAATATTAATTCAATGACACAAACAAAGTTATTGGATGCACAAAATTTGTTAAAAACCCTAATTGGATAAGAATAAGCCTAGGGAGGACGAAAATGACCTAATTGATCATCCAATCACACAAACACACCTATTGGATGCACAAGATTGGTTAAAAACCCTAATTGGACAAGAATATGCCTAGGGAGGACGAAAATGACCTAAATATTAATTCAATGACATAAACAAACTTATTGGATGCACAAGATTGGTTAAAAACCCTAATTGGACAAGAATAAGCCTAGGGAGGACGAAAATGACCTAATTGATCATCCAATGTCACAAACACACCTATTGGAAGCACAAGATTGGTTAAAAACCCTAATTGGACAAGAATATGCCTAAGGAGGACGAAAATGACCTAAATATTAATTCAATGACATAAACAAACTTATTGGATGAACAAAATTGGTTAAAAACCCTAATTGGACAAGAATATGCCTAGGGAGGACGAAAATGACCTAATTGATCATCCAATGACACAAACACACCTATTGGATGCACAAGATTGGTTAAAAACCCTAATTGGACAAGAATATGCCTAGGGAGGACGAAAATGACCTAAATATTAATTTAATGACACAAACAAAGTTATTGGATGCCCAAGATTGGTTAAAAACCCTAATTGGACAAGAATAAGCCTAGGGAGGACGAAAATGACCTAATTGATCATCCAATGACACAAACACACCTATTGGATGCACAAGATTGGTTAAAAACCCTAATTGGACAAGAATATGCCTAGGGAGGACGAAAATGACCTAAATATTAATTCAATTAAACAAACAAACTTATTGGATGCACAAGATTGGTTAAAAACCCTAATTGGACAAGAATAAGCCTAGGGAGGACGAAAATGACCTAATTGATCATCCAATGACACAAACACACCTATTGGATGCACAAGATTGGTTAAAAACCCTAGTTGGACAAGAACATGCCTAGGGAGGACGAAAATCACCTAATTGATCATCCAATGACACTAATGAACTTATTGGATGCACAAGATTGGTTAAAAACCCTAATTGGACAAGAATAAGCCTAGCGGGGACGAAAATGACCTAATTGATCATCCAATGACACAAACACACCTATTGGATGCACAAAATTGGTTAAAAACCCTAGTTGGACAAGAACATGCCTAGGGAGGACGAAAATGACCTAATTGATCATCCAATGACACTAATGAACTTATTGGATGCACAAGATTGGTTAAAAACCCTAATTGGACAAGAATAAGCCTAGGGAGGACGAAAATGACCTAATTGATCATCCAATGACACAAACACACCTATTGGATGCACAAGATTGGTTAAAAACCCTAATTGGACAAGAATATGCCTAAGGAGGACGAAAATGACCTAAATGTTAATCCAATGACACAAATGAACTTATTGGAGGCACAAGATTGGTTAAAAACCCTAATTGGACAAGAATAAGCCTAGGGAGGACGAAAATGACCTAATTGATCATCCAATGACACAAACACACCTATTGGATGCACAAGATTGGTTAAAAACCCTAATTGGACAAGAATATGCCTAGGGAGGACGAAAATGACCTAAATATTAATTCAATGACACAATCAAAGTTATTGGATGCACAAGATTGGTTAAAAACTCTAATTGGACAAGAATAAGCCTAGGGAGTACGAAAATGACCTAAATGTTAATCCAATGACACAAATGAACTTATTGGATGCACAAGATTGGTTAAAAACCCTAATTGGGCAAGAATAAGCCTAGGGAGGACGAAAATGACCTAATTGATCATCCAATGACACAAACACACCTATTGGATGCACAAGATTGGTTAAAAACCCTAATTGGACAAGAATATGCCTAGGGAGGACGAAAATGACCTAAATGTTAATCCAATGACACAAACAAACTTATTGGATGCACAAGATTGGTTAAAACTCCTAATTGAACAAGAATAAGCCTTGGGAGGACGAAAATGACCTAAATGTTAATCCAATGATAAAACTCAACTTATTGGATGCAAAAGATTGGTTAAAAACCCTAATTGGACAAGAATAAGCCTAGGGAGGACGAAAATAACCTAATTGATCATCCAACGACACAAACACACCTATTGGATGCACAAGATTGGTTAAAAACCCTAATTGGACAAGAATATGCCTAGGGAGGACGAAAATGACCTAAATGTTAATCCAATGACACAAATGAACTTATTGCATGCACAAGATTGGTTAAAAACCCTAATTGGACAAGAATAAGCCTAGGGAGGACGAAAATGACCTAAATGTTAATCCAATGACACAACTCAACTTACTGGATGCACAAGATTGGTTAAAAACCCTAATTGGACAAGAATAAGCCTAGGGAGGACGAAAATGACCTAATTGATCATCCAATGAAACAAACACACCTATTGGATGCACAAGATTGGTTAAAAACCCTAATTGGACAAGAATAAGCCTAGGGAGGATGAAAATGACCTAATTGATCATCCAATGACACAAACACACCTATTGGATGCACAAGATCGGTTAAAAACCATAATTGGACAAGAATAAGCCTAGGGAGGACGAAAATGACCTAATTGATCATGCAATGACACAAACACACCTATTGGATGCACAAGATTGGTTAAAAACCGGAATTGGACAAGAATATGCCTAGGGAGGACGAAAATGACCTAAATGTTAATCCAATGACACAAATGAACTTATTGGATGCACAAGATTGGTTAAAAACCCTAATTGGACAAGAATAAGCCTAGGAAGGACGAAAATAACCTAATTGATCATCCAATGACACAAACACACCTATTGGATGCACAAGATTGGTTAAAAACCCTAATTGGACAAGAATACGCCTAGGGAGGACGAAAATGACCTAAATATTAATTCAATGACACAAACAAAGTTATTGGACGCACAAGATTGGTTAAAAACCCTAATTGGACAAGAATAAGTCTAGGGAGGACGAAAATGACCTAATTGATCATCCAATGACACAAACACACCTATTGGATGCACAAGATTGGTTAAAAACCCTAATTGGAAAAGAATATGCCTAGGGAGGACGAAAATGACCTAAATATTAATTCAATGACGCAAACAAACTTATCGGATGCACAAGATTGGTTAAAAACCCTAATTGGACAAGAATAAGCCTAGGGAGGACGAAAATGACCTAATTGGTCATCCAATGACACAAACACACCTGTTGGATGCACAAGATTGGTTAAAAACCCTAATTGGTCAAGAATAAGCCTTGGGAGGACGAAAATGACCTAATTGATCATCCAATGACACAAACACACCTATTGGATGCACAAGATTGGTTAAAAACCCTAATTGGACAAGAATATGCCTAGGGAGGACGAAAATGACCTAAATGTTAATCCAATGACACAAATGAACTTATTGCATGCACAAGATTGGTTAAAAACCCTAATTGGACAAGAATAAGCCTAGGGAGGACAAAAATGACCTTAATGTTAATCCAATGACACAACTCAACTTATTGGATGCACAAGATTGGTTAAAAACCCTAATTGGACAAGAATAAGCCTAGGGAGGACGAAAATGACCTAATTGATCATCCAATGACACAAACACACCTATTGGATGCACAAGATTGGTTAAAAAGCCTAATTGGACAAGAATAAGCCTAGGGAGGACGAAAATGACTTAATTGACCATCCAATGACACAAACACACCTATTGGATGCACAAGATTGGTTAAAAACCTTAATTGGACAAGAATATGCCTAGGGAGGACGAAAATGACCTAAATATTAATTCAATGACACAAACAAACTTATTGGATGCACAAGATTGGTTAAAAACCCTAGTTGGATAAGAATAAGCCTAGGGAGGACGAAAATGACCTAATTGATCATCCAATGACTCAAATGAACTTATTGGATGCACAAGATTGGTTAAAAACCCTAGTTGGACAAGAATAAGCCTAGGGAGGACGAAAATGACCTAATTGATCATCCAATGACACAAACACACCTATTGGATGCACAAGATTGATTAAAAACCCTAATTGGACAAGAATATGCCTTGGGAGGACGAAAATGACCTAAATGTTAATCCAATGACACAAATGAACTTATCGGATGCACAAGATTGGTTAAAAACCCTAATTGGACAAGAATAAGCCTAGGGAGGACGAAAATGACCTAATTGATCATCCAATGACACAAACACACCTATTAGATGCACAAGATTGGTTAAAAACCCTAATTGGACAAGAATAAGCCTAGGGAGTACGAAAATGACCTAAATGTTAATCCAATGAGACAAATGAACTTATTGCATGCACAAGATTGGTTAAAAACCCTAATTGGACAAGAATAAGCCTAGGGAGGACGAAAATGACCTTAATGTTAGTCCAATGACACAACTCAACTTATTGGATGCACAAGATTGGTTAAAAACCCTAATTGGACAAGAATAAGCCTAGGGAGGACGAAAATGACCTAATTGATCATCCAATGACACAAACACACCTATTGGATGCACAAGATTAGTTAAAAACCCTAATTGGACAAGAATAAGCCTAGGGAGGACGAAAATAACCTAATTGATCATCCAATGACACAAACACACACCTATTGGATGCACAAGATTGGTTAAAAACCCTAATTGGACAAGAATAAGCCTAGGGAGGACGAAAATGACCTAATTGATCATCCAATGACACAAACACACCTATTGGATGCACAAGATTGGTTAAAAACCCTAATTGGACAAGAATATGCCTAGGGAGGACGAAAATGACCTAAATATTAATTCAATGACACAAACAAAGTTATTGGATGCACAAGATTGATTAAAAACCCTAATTTGACAAGAATAAGTCTAGGTAGGACGAAAATGACCTAATTGATCATCCAATGACACAAACACACCTATTGGATGCACAAGATTGGTTAAAAACCCTAATTGGACATGAATAAGCCTAGGGACGACGAAAACGACCTAATTGATCATCCATTGACACAAACACACCTATTGGATGAACAAGATTGGTTAAAAACCCTAATTGGACAAGAATAAGCCTAGGGAGGACGAAAATGACCTAATTGATCATCCAATGACACAAACACACCTATTGGATGCACAAGATTGGTTAAAAACCCTAATTGGACAAGAATATGCCTAGGGAGGACGAAAATGACCTAAATATTAATTCAATGACACAAACAAAGTTATTGGATGCACAAGATTGGTTAAAAACCCTAATTGGACAAGAATAAGCCTAGGGAGGACGAAAATGACCTAATTGATCATCCAATGACACAAACACACCTATTGGATGCACAAGATTGGTTAAAAACCCTAATTGGACAAGAATATGCCTAGGGAGGACGAAAATGACCTAAATATTAATTCAATGACACAAACAAAGTTATTGGATGCACAAGATTGGTGAAAAACCCTAATTGGACAAGAATAAGCCTAGGGGGAACGAAAATGACCTAATTGATCATCCAATGACACAAACACACCTATTGGATGCACAAGATTGGTTAAAAACCCTAATTGGACAAGAATATGCCTAGGGAGGACGAAAATGACCTAAATATTAATTCAATGACACAAACAAAGTTATTGGATGCACAAGATTGGTTAAAAACCCTAATTGGACAAGAATAAGCCTAGGGAGGACGAAAATGACCTAATTGATCATCCAATGACACAAACACACCTATTGGATGCACAAGATTGGTTAAAAACCCTAATTGGACAAGAATATGCCTAATGAGGACGAAAATGACCTAAATATTAATTCAACGACACAAACAAAGTTATTGGATGCACAAGATTGGTTAAAAACCCTAATTGGACAAGAATAAGCCTAGGGAGGACGAAAATGACCTAATTGATCATCCAATGACACAAACACACCTATTGGATGCACAAGATTGGTTAAAAACCCTAATTGGACAAGAATATGCCTAAGGAGGACGAAAATGACCTAAATGTTAATCCAATGACACAAATGAACTTATTGGAGGCACAAGATTGGTTAAAAACCCTAATTGGACAAGAATAAGCCTAGGGAGGACGAAAATGACCTAATTGATCATCCAATGACACAAACACACCTATTGGATGCACAAGATTGGTTAAAAACCCTAATTGGACAAGAATATGCCTAGGGAGGACGAAAATGACCTAATTGATCATCCAATGACACAAATGAACTTATTGGATGCACAAGATTAGTTAAAAACCCTAATTGGACAAGAATAAGCTTTGGGAGGACGAAAATTACCTAATTGATCATCCAATGACACAAACACACCTATTGGATGCACAAGATTGGTCTAAAACTCTAAATGAGCAAGAATATGCCTAGGGAGGACGAAAATGACCAAAATGTTAATCCAATGACACAAATGAACGTATTGGATGCACAAGATTGGTTAAAAACCCTAATTGGACAAGAATAAGCCTAGGGAGGACGAAAATGACCTAATTGATCATCCAATGACACAAACACACCTATTGGATGCACAAGATTGGTTAAAAACCCTAATTGGACAAGAATATGCCTAGGGAGGACGAAAATGACCTAATTGATCATCCAATGACACAAACACATCTATTGAATGCACAAGATTGGTTAAAAACCCTAATTGGACAAGAATAAGCCTAGGGAGGACGAAAATGACCTAATTGATCATCCAATGACACAAACACACCTATTGGATGCACAAGATTGGTTAAAAAGCCTAATTGGACAAGAATAAGCCTAGGGAGGACAAAAATGACCTAATTGATCATCCAATGACACAAACACACCTATTGGATGCACAAGATTGGTTAAAAACCCTAATTGGACAAGAATAAGCCTAGGGAGGAAGAAAATGACCTAATTGATCATCCAATGACACACACACACCTATTGGATGCACAAGATTGGTTAAAAACCCTAATTGGCCAAGAATAAGCCTAGGGAGGACGAAAATGACCTAATTGATCATCCAATGACACAAACACAACTATTGGATGCACATGATTGGTTAAAAACCCTAATTGGACAAGAATATTCCTAGGGAGGACGAAAATGATCTAAATGTTAATCCAATGACACAAACGAACTTATTGGGTGCACAACATTGGTTAAAAACCCTATTTGGTCAAGAATAAGCCTAGGGAGGACGAAAATGACCTAAGTGATCATCCAATGACACAAACACACCTATTGGATGCACAAGATTGGTTAAAAACCCTAATTGGAAAAGAATATGCCTAGGGAGGACGAAAATGACCTAAATGTTAATTTAATGACACAAACGAACTTATTGGATGCACAACATTGGTTAAAAACCCTAATTGGACAAGAATAAGCTTAGGGAGGACGAAAATGACCTAATTGATCATCCAATGACACAAACACACCTATTGGATGCACAATATTGGTTAAAAACCCTAATTGGACAAGAATAAGCCTAGGGAGGAAGAAAATGACCTAATTGATCATCCAATGACACAAACACACCTATTGGATGCACAAGATTGGTTAAAAACCCTAATTGGACAAGAATATGCCTAGGGAGGACGAAAATGACCTAATTGATCATCCAATGACACAAACACACCTATTGGATGCACAAGATTGGTTAAAAACCCTAATTGGACAAGAATATGCCTAGGGAGGACGAAAGTCACCTAAATATTAATTCAATGACACAAACAAACTTATTGGATGCACAAGATTGGTTAAAAACCCTAGTTGGACAAGAATAAGCATAGGGAGGACGAAAATGACCTAATTGATCATCCAATGACACAACCACACCTATAGGATGCACAAGATTGGTTAAAAACCCTAATTGGACAAGAATAAGCCTAGGGAGGACGAAAATGACCTAATTGATCATCCAATGACACAAACACACCTATTGGATGCACAAGATTGGTTAAAAACCCTAATTGGACAAGAATATGCCTAGGGAGGACGAAAATGACCTAATTGATCATCCAATGACACAAACACACCTATTGGATGCACAAGATTGGTTAAAAACCCTAATTGGACAAGAATATGCCTAGGGAAGAAGAATATGACCTAAATGTTAATCCAGTAACACAAATGAACTTATTGGATGCACAAGATTGGTTAAAAACCCTAATTGGACAAGAATAAGCCTAGGGAGAACGAAAATGACCTAAATGTTAATCCAATGACACAACTCAACTTATTGGAAGCACAAGATTGGTTAAAAACCCTAATTGGACAAGAATAAGCCTAGGGAGGACGAAAATAACCTAATTGATCATCCAATGACACAAACACACCTATTGGATGCACAAGATTGGTTAAAAACCCTAATTGGACAAGAATATGCCTAGGGAGGAAGAAAATGACCTAAATATTAATGCAATGACACAAACAAAGTTATTGGATGCACAAGATTGGTTAAAAACCCTAATTGGACAAGAATAAGCCTAGGGAGGACGAAAATGACCTAATTGATCATCCAATGACACAAACACACCTATTGGATGCACAAGATTGGTTAAAAACCCTAATTGGACAAGAATATGCCTAGGGAGGACGAAAATGACCTAAATATTAATTCAATGACACAAACAAAGTTATTGGATGCACAAGATTGGTTAAAAACCCTAATTGTACAAGAATAAGCCTAGGGAGGACGAAAATGACCTAATTGATCATCCAATGACACAAACACACCTATTGGTAGCACAAGATTGGTTAAAAACCCTAATTGGACAAGAATATGCCTAGGGAGGACGAAAATGACCTAAATGTTAATCCAATGACACAAATGAACTTATCGGATGCACAAGATTGGTTAAAAACCCTAATTGGACAAGAATAAGCCTAGGGACGACGAAAATGACCTAATTGATCATCCAATGACACAAACACACCTATTGGATGCACAAGATTGGTTAAAAACTCTAATTGGACAAGAATATGCCTAGGGAGGACGAAAATGACCTAAATATTAATTCAATGGCACAAACAAAGTTATTGGATGCACAAGATTGGTTAAAAAGCCTAATTGGACAAGAATAAGCCTAGGGAGGACGAAAATGACCTAATTGATCATCCAATGACACAAACACACCTATTGGATGCACAAGATTGGTTAAAAACCCTAATTGGACAAGAATATGCTTAGGGAGCATGAAAATGACCTAAATATTAATTCAATGACACAAACAAACTTATTGGATGCACAAGATTGGTTAAAAACCCTAGTTGGATAAGAATAAGCCTAGGGAGGACGAAAATGACCTAATTGATCATCCAATGACTCAAATGAACTTATTGGATGCACAAGATTGGTTAAAAACCCTAGTTGGACAAGAATAAGCCTAGGGAGGACGAAAATGACCTAATTGATCATCCAATGACACAAACACACCTATTGGATGCACAAGATTGATTAAAAACCCTAATTGGACAAGAATATGCCTTGGGAGGACGAAAATGACCTAAATGTTAATCCAATGACACAAATGAACTTATCGGCTGCACAAGATTGGTTAAAAACCCTAATTGGACAAGAATAAGCCTAGGGACGACGAAAATGACCTAATTGATCATCCAATGACACAAACACACCTATTGGATGCACAAGATTGGTTAAAAACTCTAATTGGACAAGAATATGCCTAGGGAGGACGAAAATGACCTAAATATTAATTCAATGGCACAAACAAAGTTATTGGATGCACAAGATTGGTTAAAAACCCTAATTGGACAAGAATAAGCCTAGGGAGGACGAAAATGACCTAATTGATCATCCAATGACACAAACACACCTATTGGATGCACAAGATTGGTTAAAAACCCTAATTGGACAAGAATATGCCTAGGGAGGACGAAAATGACCTAAATATTAATTCAATGACACAAACAAAGTTATTGGATGCACAAGATTGATTAAAAACCCTAATTTGACAAGAATAAGTCTAGGTAGGACGAAAATGACCTAATTGATCATCCAATGACACAAACACACCTATTGGATGCACAAGATTGGTTAAAAACCCTAATTGGACATGAATAAGCCTAGGGACGACGAAAACGACCTAATTGATCATCCATTGACACAAACACACCTATTGGATGAACAAGATTGGTTAAAAACCCTAATTGGACAAGAATAAGCCTAGGGAGGACGAAAATGACCTAATTGATCATCCAATGACACAAACACACCTATTGGATGCACAAGATTGGTTAAAAACCCTAATTGGACAAGAATATGCCTAGGGAGGACGAAAATGACCTAAATATTAATTCAATGACACAAACAAAGTTATTGGATGCACAAGATTGGTTAAAAACCCTAATTGGACAAGAATAAGCCTAGGGAGGACGAAAATGACCTAATTGATCATCCAATGACACAAACACACCTATTGGATGCACAAGATTGGTTAAAAACCCTAATTGGACAAGAATATGCCTAGGGAGGACGAAAATGACCTAAATATTAATTCAATGACACAAACAAAGTTATTGGATGCACAAGATTGGTGAAAAACCCTAATTGGACAAGAATAAGCCTAGGGGGAACGAAAATGACCTAATTGATCATCCAATGACACAAACACACCTATTGGATGCACAAGATTGGTTAAAAACCCTAATTGGACAAGAATATGCCTAGGGAGGACGAAAATGACCTAAATATTAATTCAATGACACAAACAAAGTTATTGGATGCACAAGATTGGTTAAAAACCCTAATTGGACAAGAATAAGCCTAGGGAGGACGAAAATGACCTAATTGATCATCCAATGACACAAACACACCTATTGGATGCACAAGATTGGTTAAAAACCCTAATTGGACAAGAATATGCCTAGGGAGGACGAAAATGACCTAAATGTTAATCCAATGACACAAATGAACTTATTCGATGCACAACATTGGTTAAAAACCCTAATTGGACAAGAGTAAGCCTAGGGAGGACGAAAATGACCTAAATGTTAATCCAATGACACAAATGAACTTATTCGATGCACAAGATTGGTTAAAAACCCTAATTGGACAAGAATAAGCATAGAAAAGACGAAAATGACCTAATATATCATCCAATGACACAAACACACCTATTGGATGCACAAGATAGGTTAAAAACCCTAATTGGATAAGAATATGCCTAGGGAGGACGAAAATGACCTAATTGAATATCCAATGACACAAACACACCTATTGGATGCACAAGATTGGTTAAAAACCCTAATTGGACAAGAATATGCCTAGGGAGGACGAAAATGACCTAAATATTAATTCAATGACACAAACAAAGTTATTGGATGCTCAAGATTGGTTAAAAACCTTAATTGGACAAGAATAAGCCTAGGGAGGACGAAAATGACCTAAATATTAATTCAACGACACAAACAAAGTTATTGGATGCACAAGATTGGTTAAAAACCCTAATTGGACAAGAATAAGCCTAGGGAGGACGAAAATGACCTAATTGATCATCCAATGACACAAACACACCTATTGGATGCACAAGATTGGTTAAAAACCCTAATTGGACAAGAATATGCCTAGGGAGGACGAAAATGACCTAAATATTAATTCAATGACACAAACAAACTTATCGGATGCACAACATTGGTTAAAAACCCTAATTGGACAAGAATAAGCTTTGGGAGGACGAAAATGACCTAATTGATCATCCAATGACACAAACACACCTATTAGATGCACAAGATTGGTTAAAAACCCTAATTGGACAAGAATAAGCCTAGGGAGGACGAAAATGACCTAATTGATCATCCAATGACACAAACACACCTATTGGATGCACAAGATTGGTTAAAAACCCTAATTGGACAAGAATATGCCTAGGGAGGACGAAAATGACCTAAATATTAATTCAATGACATAAACAAAGTTATTGGATGCACAAGATTGGTTAAAAACCCTAATTGGACAAGAATAAGCCTAGGGAGGACGTAAATGACCTAATTGATCATCCAATGACACAAACACACCTATTGGATGCACAAGATTGGTTAAAAACCCTAATTGGACAAGAATATGCCTAGGGAGGACGAAAATGACCTAAATATTAATTCAATGACACAAACAAACTTATCGGATGAACAAGATTGGTTAAAAATCCTAATTGGACAAGAATAAGCCTAAGGAGGACGAAAATGACCTAATTGATCATCCAATGACACAAACACACCTATTGGATGCACAAGATTGGTTAAAAACCCTAATTGGACAAGAATAAGCCTAGGGAGGACGAAAATAACCTAATTGATCCTCCAATGACACAAACACACCTATTGGATGCACAAGATTGGTCTAAAACTCTAATTGGACAAGAATATGCCTAGGGAGGACGAAAATGACCTAAATGTTAATCCAATGACACAAATGAACTTATTGGATGCACAAGATTGGTTAAAAAGCCTAACTGGACAAGAATAAGCCTAGGGAGGACGAAAATGACCTAAATGTTAATCCAATGACACAACTCAACTTATTGGATGCACAAGATTGGTTAAAAACCCTAATTGGACAAGAATAAGCCTGGAGGACGAAAATGACCTAATTGATCATCCAATGACACAAACACACCTATTGGATGCACAAGATTGGTTAAAAACCCTAATTGGACAAGAATAAGCCTAGGGAGGACGAAAATAACCTAATTGATCATCCAATGACACAAACACACCTATTGGATGCACAAGATTGGTCTAAAACTCTAATTGGACAAGAATATGCCTAGGGAGAACGAAAATGACCTAATTGGTCATCCAATGACACAAACACACCTATTGGATGCACAAGATTGGTTAAAAACCGTAATTGGACAAGAATAAGCCTAGGGAGGACGAAAATGACCTAATTGATCATCCAATGACACAAACACACCTATTGGATGCACAAGATTGGTTAAAAACCCTAATTGGACAAGAATATGCCTAGGGAGGACGAAAATGACCTAATTGATCATCCAATGACACAAACACACCTATTGGATGCACAAGATCGGTTAAAAACCCTAATTGGACAAGAATAAGCCTAGGGAGGACAAAAATGACCAAAATGTTAACCCAATGACACAACTCAACTTATTGGATACACAAGATTGGTTAAAAACCCTAATTGGACAAAAATATGCCTAGGGAGGACGAAAATGACCTAATTGATCATCCATTGCCACAAACACACCTATTGGATTCACAAGATTGGTTAAAAACCCTAATTGGACAAGAATATGCCTAGGGAGGACGAAAATTACCTAATTGATCATCCAATGACATAAACACACCTATTGGATGCACAAGATTGGTTAAAAACCCTAATTGGACAAGTATATGCCTAGGGAGGACGAAAATGACCTAATTGATCATCCAATGACACAAACACACCTATTGGATGCACAAGATTGGTTAAAAACCCTAATTGGACAAGAATATGCCTTGGGAGGACGAAAATGACCTAAATATTAATTCAATGACATAAACAAACTTGTTTGAAGCACAAGATTGGTTAAAAACCCTAATTGGACAAGAATAAGCCTAGGGAGGACGAAAATGACCTAATTGATCATCCAATGACACAAACACACCTATTGGATGCACAAGATTGGTTAAAAACTCTAATTGGACAAGAATATGCCTAGGGAGGACGAAAATGACCTAAATGTTAATCCAATGACACAAATGAACTTATTGGATGTACAAGATTGGTTAAAAACCCTAATTGGACAAGAATAAGCCTAGGGAGGACGAAAATGACCTAATTGATCATCCAATAACACAAACACACCTATTGGATGCACAAGATTGGTTAAAAACCCTAATTGGACAAGAATAAGTCTAGGGAGGACGAAAATGACCTAATTGATCATCTAATGACACAAACACACCTATTGGATGCACAAGATTGGTTAAAAACCCTAATTGGACAAGAATAAGCCTAAGGAGGACGAAAATGACCTAATTGATCATCCAATGACACAAACACACCTATTGGATGCACAAGATTGGTTAAAAACCCTAATTGGACAAGAATAAGCCTAGGCAGGAAGAAAATGACCTAATTGATCATCCAATGACACAAACACACCTATTGGATGCACAAGATTGGTTAAAAACCCTAATTGGACAAGAATATGCCTAGGGAGGACGAAAATGACCTAAATGTTAATCCAATGACACAAATGAACTTATTAGATGTAAAAGATTGGTTAAAAACCCTAATTGGACAAGAATAAGCCTAGGGAGGACGAAAATGACCTAATTGATCATCCATTGACACAAACACACCTATTGGATGCACAAGATTGGTTAAAAACCCTAATTGGACAAGAATATGCCTAGGGAGGACGAAAATGACCTAAATATTAATACAATGACACAAACAAAGTTATTGGATGCACAAGATTGGTTAAAAACCCTAATTGGACAAGAATAAGCCTAGGGAGGACGAAAATGACCTAATTGATCATCCAATGACACAAACACACCTATTGGATGCACAAGATTGGTTAAAAACCTTAATTGGAAAAGAATATGCCTAGGGAAGACGAAAATGACCTAATTGATCATCCAATGACACAAACACACCTATTGGATGCACAAGATTGGTTACAAACCCTAATTGGACAAGAATATGCCTAGGGAGGACGAAAATGACCTAATTGATCATCCAATGACACAAACACACCTATTGGATGCACAAGATTGGTTAAAAACCCTAATTGGACAAGAATATGCCTAGGGAGGACGAATATGACCTAAATGTTAATCCAATAACACAAATGAACTTATTGGATGCACAAGATTGGTTAAAAACCCTAATTGTACAAGAATAAGCCTAGGGAGAACGAAAATGACCTAATTGATCATCCAATGACACAAACACACCTATTGGATGCACAAGATTGGTTAAAAACCCTAATTGGACAAGAATATGCCTAGGTAGGACGGATATGACCTAAATGTTAATCCAATGACAAAAATGAACAAATTGGATGCCCAAGATTGGTTAAAAACCATAATTGAACAAGAATAAGCCTAGGGAGGACGAAAATGACCTAATTGATCATCCAATGACACAAACACACCTATTGGATGCACAAGATTGGTTAAAAACCCTAATTGGACAAGAATATGCCTAGGGAGGACGAAAATGACCTAATTGATCATCCAATGACACAAACACACCTATTGGATGCACAAGATTGGTTAAAAACCCTAATTGGACAAGAATATGCCTAGGGAGGACGAAAATGACCTAAATATTAATTCAATGACACAAACAAACTTATTGGATGCACAAGATTGGTTAAAAACCCTAATTGGATAATAATATGCCTAGGGAGGACGAAAATGACCTAATTGATCATCCAATGACACTAATGAACTTATTGGATGCACAAGATTGGTTAAAAACCCTAATTGGACAAGAATAAGCCTAGGGAGGACGAAAATGACCTAATTGATCATCCAATGACACAAACACACCTATTGGATGCACAAGATTGGTTAAAAACCCTAATTGGACAAGAATATGCCTAGGGAGGACGAAAATGACCTAATTGATCATCCAATGACACAAACACACCTATTGGACGCACAAGATTGGTTAGAAACCCTAATTGGACAAGAATATGCCTAGGGAGGACGAAAATGATCTAAATATTAATTCAGTGACACAAACAAACTCATTGGATGCACAAGATTGGTTAAAAACCCTAATTGGACATTAATAAGCCTAGGGAGGACGAGAATGACCTAATTGATCATCCAATGACACAAATACACCTATTGGAAGCACAAGATTGGTTAAAAACCCTAATTGGACAAGAATAAGCCTAGGGAGGACGAAAATGACCTAATTGATCATCCAATGACACAAACACACCTATTGGATGCACAAGATTGGTTAAAAACCCTAATTGGACAAGAATATGCCTAGGGAGGACGAAAATGACCTAATTGATCATCCAGTGAAACAAACACACCTATTGGATGCACAAGATTGGTTAAGAACCCTAATTGGACAAGAATATGCCTAGGGAGGACGAAAATGATCTAAATATTAATTCAGTGACACAAACAAACTCATTGGATGCACAAAATTGGTTAAAAACCCTAATTGGACATTAATAAGCCTAGGGAGGACGAGAATGACCTAATTGATCATCCAATGACACAAATACACCTATTGGAAGCACAAGATTGGTTAAAAACCCTAATTGGACAAGAATAAGCCTAGGGAGGACGAAAATGACCTAATTGATCATCCAATGACACAAACACACCTATTGGATGCACAAGATTGGTTAAAAACCCTAATTGGACAAGAATATGCCTAGGGAGGACGAAAATGACCTAAATGTTAATCCAATGACACAAATGAACTTATTGGATGCAATAGATTGGTTAAAAACCCTAATTGGACAAGAATAAGCCTAGGAAGGACGAAAATGACCTAATTGATCATCCAATGACACGAACACACCTATTGGATGCACAAGATTGGTTAAAAACCCTAATTGCACAAGAATATGCCTAGGGAGGACGAAAATGACCTAAATATTAATTCAATGACACAAACAAAGTTATTGGATGCACAAGATTGGTTAAAAACCCTAATTGGACAAGAATAAGCCTAGGGAGGACGAAAATGACCTAATTGATCATCCAATGACACAAACACACCTATTGGATGCACAAGATTGGTTAAAAACCCTAATTGGACAAGAATATGCCTAGGGAGGACGAAAATGACCTAAGTATTAATTCAATGACACAAACAACGTTATTGGATGCACAAGATTAGTTAAAAACCCTAATTGGACAAGAATAAGCCTAGGGAGGACGAAAATGACCTAATTGATCATCCAATGACACAAACACACCTATTGGATGCACAAGATTGGTTAAAAACCGTAATTGGACAAGAATATGCCTAGGGATGACGAAAATAACCTAAATATTAATTCAATGACACAAACAAAGTTATTGGATGCACAAGATTGGTTAAAAACCCTAATTGGACAAGAATAAGCCTAGGGAGGACGAAAATGACCTAATTGATCATCCAATGACACAAACACACCTAGTGGATGCACAATATAGGTTAAAAACCCTAATTGGACAAGAATATGCCTAGGGAGGACGAAAATGACCTAAATATTAATTCAATGACACAAACAAAGTTATTGGATGCACAAGATTGGTTAAAAACCCTAATTGGACAAGAATAAGCCTAGGGAGGACGAAAATGACCTAATTGATCATCCAATGACACAAACACACCTATTGGAAGGACAAGATTGGTTAAAAACCCTAATTGGACAAGAATATGCCTAGGGAGGAACAAAATGACCTAAATGTTAATCCAATGACACAAATGAACTTATTGGATGCACAAGATTGGTTAAAAACCCTAATTGGACAAGAATATGCCTAGGGAGGACGAAAATGACCTAATTGTTCATCCAATGACACAAACACACCTATTGGATGCACAAGATTGGTTAAAAACCCTAGTTGGACAAGAATATGCCTAGGGAGGACGGAAATGCCCTAAATATTAATTCAATGACACAAACAAAGTTATTGGATGCACAAGATTGGTTAAAAACCCTAATTGGACAAGAATAAGCCTAGGGAGAACGAAAATGACCTAAATATTAATTCAATGACACAAACAAAGTTATTGGATGCACAAGATTGGTTAAAAACCCTAATTGGACAAGAATAAGCCTTGGGAGGACGAAAATGACCTAATTGATCATCCAATGACACAAACACACCTATTGGATTCCCAAGATTGGTTAAAAACCCTAATTAGACAAGAATATGCCTAGGGAGGACGAAAATGACCTAATTGTTCATCCAATGACACAAATGAACTTATTGGACGCACAAGATTGGTTAAAAACCCTAATTGGACAAGAATAAGCCTAGGGAGGACGAAAATAACCTAATTGATCATCCAATGACACAAACACACCTATTGGATGCAAAGGATTGGTTAAAAACCCTAATTGGACAAGATGATGCCTAGGGAGGACGAAAATGACCTAAATATTAATTCAATGACACAAACAAAGTTATTGGATGCACAAGATTGGTTAAAAACCCTAATTGGACAAGAATAAGCCTAGGGAGGACGAAAATGACCTAATTGATCATCCAATGACACAAACACACCTATTGGATGCCCAAGATTGGTTAAAAACCTTAATTGGACAAGAATAAGCCTAGGGAGGACGAAAATGACCTAATTGATCATCCAATGACACAAACACACCTATTGGATGCACAAGATTGGTTAAAAACCCTAATTGGACAAGAATATGCCTAGGCAGGACGAAAATGACTTAATTGATCATCCAATGACACAAACACACCTATTGGATGCACAAGATCGGTTAAAAACCCTAATTGGACAAGAATATGCCTAGGGAGGACGAGAATGACCTAAATGTTAATCCAATGACACAAATGAACTTATCGGATGCACAAGATTGGTTAAAAACCCTAATTGGACAAGAATAAGCCTAGGGAGGACGAAAATGACCTAATTGATCATCCAACGACACAAACACACCTATTGGATGCACAAGATCGGTTAAAAACCCTAATTGGACAAGAATAAGCCTAGGGAGGACGAAAATGACCTAATTGATCATCCAATGACACAAACACACCTATTGGATGCACAAGATTGGTTAAAAACCCTAATTGGACAAGAATATGCCTAGGGAGGACGAAAATGACCTAATTGATCATCCAATGACACAAATGAACTTATTGGATGCACAAGATTAGTTAAAAACCCTAATTGGACAAGAATATGCCTAGGGAGGACGAAAATAACCTAATTGATCATCCAATGACACAAACACACCTATTGGATGCACAAGATTGGTTAAAAACCCTATCTGGACAAGAATAAGCCTAGGGAGAACGAAAATAACCTAATTGATCATCCAATGACACAAATGAACTTATTGGATGCACAAGATTAGTTAAAAACCCTAATTGGAAAAGAATAAGCCTAGGGAGGACGAAAATAACCTAATTGATCATCCAATAACACAAACACACCTATTGGAAGCACAAGATTGGTTAAAAACCCTAATTGGACAGGAATATGCCTAGGGAGGACGAAAATGACCTTATTGATCATCCAATGACACAAACACACCTATTGGATGCACAAGATTGGTTAAAAACCCTAATTGGACAAGAATATGCCTAGGGAGGACGAAAATGACCTAAATATTAATTCAATGACACAAACAAACTTATTGGATGCACAAGATTGGTTAAAAACCCTAATTGGTCAACAATAAGCCTAGCGAGGACGAAAATGACCTAATTGATCATCCAATGACACAAACACACCTATTGGATG
>JBBPBR010001107.1:0-33254 GCA_037974775.1 Cicer pinnatifidum | reverse complement strand
TCTTGTCCAATTAGGGTTTTTAACCAATCTTGTGCATCCAATAGGTGTGTTTGTGTCATTGGATGATCAATCAGGTCATTTTCGTCCTCCCTAGGCTTAATCTTGTCCAAGTAGGGTTTTTAACCGATCTTGTGCATCTAATAGGTGTGTTTGTGTCATTGGATGATCAATTAGGTCATTTTCGTGCTCCCTAGGTATATTCTTGTCCAATTAGGGTTTTTAACCAATCTTGTGCATCCAATAGGTGTGTTTGTGTCATTGGATGATCAATTAGGTCTTTTTCGACCTCCCTAGGCATATTCTTGTCCAATTAGGGTTTTTAACCAATCTTGTGCATCCAATAGGTGTGTTTGTATCATTGGATGATCAATTAGGTCATTTTCGTCCTCCCTAGGCTTATTCTTGTCCAATTAGGGTTTCTAACCAATCTTGTGCATCCAATAAGTAGAGTTGTGTCATTGGATTAACGTTTAGGTCATTTTCGTCCTCCCTAGGCTTATTCTTGTCCAAGTAGGGTTTTTAACCGATCTTGTGCATCCAATAGGTGTGTTTGTGTCATTGGATGATCAATTAGGTCATTTTCGTCCTCCCTAGGCTTATTCTTGTCCAATTAGGGTTTTTAACCAATCTTGTGCATCCAATAGGTGTGTTTGTGTCATTGGATGATAAATTAGGTCATTTTCGTCCTCCCTAGGCTTATTCTTGTCCAATTAGGGTTTTTAACCAATCTTGTGCATCAGATAAGTTTATTTGTGTCATTGAATTAATATTTAGGTCGTTTTCGTCTTCCCTAGGCATATTCTTGTCCAATTAGGGTTTTTAACCAATCTTGTGCATCTAATAGGTGTGTTTGTGTCATTGGATGATCAATTAGGTCATTTACGTCCTCCCTAGGCTTATTCTTGTCCAATTAGGGTTTTTAACCAATCTTGTGCATCCAATAACTTTGTTTGTGTCATTGAATTAATATTTAGGTCATTTTCGTCCTCCTTAGGCATATTCTTGTCCAATTAGGGTTTTTAACCAATCTTGTGCATCCAATAGGTGTGTTTGTGTCATTGGATGATCTATTAGGTCATTTTCGTCCTCCCTAGGCTTATTCTTGTCCAATTAGAGTTTTTAACCAATCTTGTACATCCAATAAGTACATTTCTGTCATTGGATTAACATTTAGGTCATTTTCGTCCTCCCTAGGCATATTCTTGTCCAATTAGGGTTTTTAACCAATCTTGTGCATCCAATAAGTGTGTTTGTGTCATTGGATGATCAATTAGGTCATTTTCGTCCTCCCTAGGCTTATTCTTGTCCAATTAGGGTTTTTAACCGATCTTGTGCATCCAATAAGTGTGTTTGTGTCATTGGATGATCAATTAGGTCATTTTCGTCCTCCCTAGGCATATTCTTGTCCAATTAGGGTTTTTAACCTATCTTGTGCATCCAATAGGTGTGTTTGTGTCATTGGATGATCAATTAGGTCATTTTCGTCCTCCCTAGGCTTATTCTTGTCCAATTAGGGTTTTTAACCAATCTTGTGCATCCAAAAAGTTCATTAGTGTCATTGGATGATCAATTAGGTCATTTTCGTCCTCCCTAGGCATGTTCTTGTCCAACTAGGGTTTTTAACCAATCTTGTGCATCCAATAGGTGTGTTTGTGTCATTGGATGAACAATTAGGTCATTTTCGTCCTCCCTAGGCTTATTCTTGTCCAATTAGGGTTTTTAACCAATCTTGTGCATCCAATAAGTTGAGTTGTGTCATTGGATTAACATTTAGGTCATTTTCGTTCTCCCTAGGCTTATTATTGTCCAATTAGGGTTTTTAACCAATCTTATGCATCCAATAAGTTCATTTGTGTCATTGGATTAACATTTAGGTCATATCCGTCCTCCCTAGGCATATTCTTGTCCAATTAGGGTTTTTAACCAATCTTGTGCATCCAATAGGTGTGTTTGTGTCATTGGATGATCAATTAGGTCATTTTCGTCCTCCCTAGGCTTATTCTTGTCCAATTAGGGTTTTTAACCAATCTTGTGCATCCAATAAGTTCATTTGTGTCATTGGATTAACATTTAGGTCATATCCGTCCTCCCTAGGCATATTGTTGTCCAATTAGGGTTTTTAACCAATCTTGTGCATCCAATAGGTGTGTTTGTGTCGATGGATGATCAATTTGGTCATTTTCGTTCTTCCTAGGCTTATTCTTGTCCAATTAGGGTTTTTAACCAATCTAGTGCATCCAATAAGTTCATTTGTGTTATTGGATTAACATTTTGGTCATATTCGTCCTCCCTAGGCATGTTCTTGTCCAATTAGGGTTTTTAACCAATCTTGTGCATCCAATAGGTGTGTTTGTGTCATTGGATAATCCATTAGGTCATTGTCGTCCTCCCTAGGCATATTCTAGTCCAATTAGGGTTTTTAACCAATTTTGTGCATCCAATAGGTGTGTTTGTGTCATTGGATGATCAATTAGGTCATTTTCGTCCTCCCTAGGCTTATTCTTGTCCAATTAGGATTTTTAACCAATCTTGTGCATCCAATAAGTTCATCAGTGTCATTGGATGATAAATTAGGTCATTTTCGTCCTCCCTAGGCTTATTCTTGTCCAATTAGGGTTTTTAACCAATCTTGTGCATCCAATAGGTGTGTTTGTGTCATTGGATGATCAATTAGGTCATTTTCGTCCTCCCTAGGCTTATTGTTGTCCAATTAGGGTTTTTAATCAATCTTGTGCATCAAATAAGTTTGTTTGTGTCATTGAATTAATATTTAGGTCATTTTCGTCCTCCCTAGGCATATTCTTGTCCAATTAGGGTTTTTAACCAATCTTGTGCATCCAATAGGTGTGTTTGTGTCATTGGATGATGAATTAGGTCATTTTCGTCCTCCCTAGGCTTATTCTTGTCCAATTAGGGTTTTTAACCAATCTTGTGCATCGAATTACTTTGTTTGTGTCATTGAATTAATATTTAGGTCATATTCGTCCTCCCTAGGCATATTCTTGTCCAATTAGGGTTTTTAACCTATCTTGTGCATCCAATAGGTGTGTTTGTGTCATTGGATGATCAATTAGGTCATTTTCGTCCTCCCTAGGCTTATTCTTGTCCAATTAGGGTTTTTAACCAATCTTGTGCATCCAATAAGTTCATTTGTGTCATTGGATTAACATTTAGGTCATATCCGTCCTCCCTAGGCATATTGTTGTCGAATTAGGGTTTTTAACCAATCTTGTGCATCCAATAGGTGTGTTTGTGTCAGTGGATGATCAATTTGGTCATTTTCGTTCTTCCTAGGCTTATTCTTGTCCAATTAGGGTTTTTAACCAATCTTGTGCATCCAATAAGTTCATTTGTGTTATTGGATTAACATTTAGGTCATATTCGTCCTCCCTAGGCATATTCTTGTCCAATTAGAGTTTTTAACCAATCTTGTGCATCCAATAGGTGTGTTTGTGTCATTGGATGATCCATTAGGTCATTTTCGTCCTCCCTAGGCATATTCTTGTCCAATTAGGGTTTTTAACCAATTTTGTGCATCCAATAGGTGTGTTTGTGTCATTGGATGATCAATTAGGTCATTTTCGTCCTCCCTAGGCTTATTCTTGTCCAATTAGGGTTTTTAACAAATCTTGTGCATCCAATAAGTTCATTTGTGTCATTGGATGATCAATTAGGTCATTTTCGTCCTCCCTAGGCATATTCTTGTCCAACTAGGGTTTTTGACCAATCTTGTGCATCCAATAAGTTCATTTGTGTCATTGGATGATCAATTAGGTCATTTTCGTCCTCCCTAGGCATATTCTTGTCCAACTAGGGTTTTTAACCAATCTTGTGCATCCAATAGGTGTGTTTGTGTCATTGGATGATCAATTAGGTCATTTTCGTCCTCCCTAGGCTTATTCTTGTCCAATTAGGGTTTTTAACCAATCTTGTGCATCCAATAGGTGTGTTTGTGTCATTGGATGATCAATTAGGTCATTTTCGTCCTCCCAAGGCTTATTCTTGTCCAATTAGAGTTTTTAACCAATCTTGTGCATCCAATAGGTGTGTTTGTGTCATTGGATGATCAATTAGGTCATTTTCGTCCTCCCTAGGCTTATTCTTGTCCAATTAGGGTTTTTAACCAATCTTGTGCATCCAATAGGTGTGTTTGTGTCATTGGATGATCAATTAGGTCATTTTCGTCCTCCCTAGGCTTATTCTTGTCCAATTAGGGTTTTTAACCAATCTTGTGCATCCAATAAGTTCATTTGTGTCATTGGATGATCAATTAGGTCATTTTCGTCCTTCCTAGGCATATTCTTGATCAACTAGGGTTTTAAACCAATCTTGTGCATCCAATAGGTGTGTTTGTGTCATTGGATGATCAATTAGGTCATTTTCGTCCTCCCTAGGCTTATTCTTGTCCAATTAGGGTTTTTAACCAATCTTGTGCATCCAATAGGTGTGTTTGTGTCATTGGATGATCAATTAGGTCATTTTCGTCCTCCCTAGGCTTATTCTTGTCCAATTAGGGTTTTTAACCAATCTTGTGCATCCAATAGGTGTGTTTGTGTCATTGGATGATCAATTAGGTCATTTTCGTCCTCCCTAGGCTTATTCTTGTCCAATTAGGGTTTTTAACCAATCTTGTGCATCCAATAGGTGTGTTTGTGTCATTGGATGATCAATTAGGTCATTTATCGTCCTCCCTAGGCTTATTCTTGTCCAATTAGGGTTTTTAACCAATCTTGTGCATCCAATAGGTTGAGTTGTGTCATTGGATTAACATTTAGGTCATTTTCGTCCTCCCTAGGCATATTCTTGTCCAATTAGGGTTTTTAACCAATCTTGTGCATCCAATAGGTGTGTTTGTGTCATTGGATGATCAATTAGGTCATTTTCGTCCTCCCTAGGCTTATTCTTGTCCAATTAGGGTTTTTAACCAATCTTGGGCATCCAATAAGTTTGTTTGTTTCATTGAATTAATATTTAGGTCATTTTCGTCCTCCCTAGGCATATTCTTGTCCAATTAGGGTTTTTAACCAATCTTGTGCATCCAATAGGTGTGTTTGTGTCATTGGATGATCCATTAGGTCATTTTCGTCCTCCCTAGGCATATTCTTGTCCAATTAGGGTTTTTAACCAATTTTGTGCATCCAATAGGTGTGTTTGTGTCATTGGATGATCAATTAGGTCATTTTCGTCCTCCCTAGGCTTATTCTTGTCCAATTAGGGTTTTTAACCAATCTTGTGCATCCAATAAGTGTGTTTGTGTCATTGGATGATCAATTAGGTCATTTTCGTCCTCCCTAGGCTTATTCTTGTCCAATTAGGGTTTTTAATCAATCTTGTGCATCAAATAAGTTTATTTGTGTCATTGAATTAATATTTAGGTCATTTTCGTCCTCCCTAGGCATATTCTTGTCCAATTAGGGTTTTTAACCAATCTTGTGCATCCAATAGGTGTGTTTGTGTCATTGGATGATGAATGAGGTCATTTTCGTCCTCCCTAGGCTTATTCTTGTCCAATTAGGGTTTTTAACCAATCTTGTGCATCGAATTACTTTGTTTGTGTCATTGAATTAATATTTAGGTCATTTTCGTCCTCCCTAGGCATATTCTTGTCCAATTCGGGTTTTTAACCAATCTTGTGCATCCAATAAGTGTGTTTGTGTCATTGGATGATCAATTAGGTCATTTTCGTCCTCCCTAGGCTTATTCTTGTCCAATTAGGGTTTTTAACCAATCTTGTGCATCCAATAAGTTCATTTGTGTCATTGGATTAACATTTAGGTCATATCCGTCCTCCCTAGGCATATTGTTGTCCAATTATGGTTTTTAACCAATCTTGTGCATCCAATAGGTGTGTTTGTGTCAGTGGATGATCAATTTGGTCATTTTCGTTCTTCCTAGGCTTATTCTTGTCCAATTAGGGTTTTTAACCAATCTTGTGCATCCAATAAGTTCATTTGTGTTATTGGATTAACATTTAGGTCATATTCGTCCTCCCTAGGCATATTCTTGTCCAAATAGGGTTTTTAACCAATCTTTTGCATCCAATAGGTGTGTTTGTGTCATAGGATGATCCATTAGGTCATTTTCGTCCTCCCTAGGCATATTCTTGTCCAATTAGGGTTTTTAACCAATTTTGTGCATCCAATAGGTGTGTTTGTGTCATTGGATGATCAATTAGGTCATTTTCGTCCTCCCTAGGCTTATTCTTGTCCAATTAGGGTTTTTATCAAATCTTGTGCATCCAATAAGTTCATTTGTGTCATTGGATGATCAATTAGGTCATTTTCGTCCTCCCTAGGCATATTCTTGTCCAATTAGGGTTTTTAACCAATCTTGTGCATCCAATAGGTGTGTTTGTGTCATTGGATGATCAATTAGGTCATTTTCGTCCTCCCTAGGCTTATTCTTGTCCAATTAGGGTTTTTAACCAATCTTGTGCATCCAATAGGTGTGTTTGTGTCATTGGATGATCAATTAGGTGATTTTCCTCCTCCCTAGGCATATTCTTGTCCAATTAGGGTTTTTAACCAATCTTGTGCATCCAATAAGTTAAGTTGTGTCATTGGACTAACATTTAGGTCATTTTCGTCCTCCCTAGGCTTATTCTTGTCCAATTAGGGTTTTTAACCAATCTTGTGCATCCAATAGGTGTGTTTGTGTCATTGGATGATCAATTAGGTCATTTTCGTCCTCCCTAGGCTTATTCTTGTCCAATTAGGGTCAATTAGGTCATTTTCGTCCTCCCTAGGCATATTCTTGTCCAATTAGGGTTTTTAACCAATCTTGTGCATCCAATAGGTGTGTTTGTGTCATTGGATGATCAATTAGGTCATTTTCGTCCTCCCTAGGCTTATTCTTGTCCAATTAGGGTTTTTAACCAATCTTGTGCATCCAATAAGTTCATTTGTGTCATTGGATTAACATTTAGATCATTTTCGTCCTGCCTAGGCATATTCTTGTCCAATTAGGGTTTTTAACCAATCTTGTGCATCCAATAGGTGTGTTTGTGTCATTGGATGATCAATTAGGTTATTTTCGTCCTCCCTAGGCTTATTCTTGTCCAATTAGGGTTTTTAACCAATCTTGTGCATCCAATAGGTGTGTTTGTGTCATTGGATGACCAATTAGGTCATTTTCGTCCTCCCTAGGCATATTCTTGTCCAATTAGGGTTTTTAACCAATCTTGTGCATCCAATAGGTGTGTTTGTGTCATTGGATGATCAATTAGGTCATTTTCGTCCTCCCTAGGCTTATTCTTGTCCAATTAGGGTTTTTAACCAATCTTGTGTATCCAATAGGGGTGTTTGTGTCATTGGATGATCAATTAGGTCATTTTCGTCCTCCCTAGGCTTATTCTTGTCCAATTAGGGTTTTTAACCAATCTTGTGCATCCAATAGGTGTGTTTGTGTCATTGGATGATCAATTAGGTCATTTTCGTCCTCCCTAGGCTTATTCTTGTCCAATTAGGGTTTTTAACCAATCTTGTGCATCCAATAGGTGTGTTTGTGTCATTGGATGATCAATTAGTTCATTTTTGTCCTCCCTAGGCTTATTCTTGTCCAATTAGGGTTTCTAACCAATCTTGTGCATCCAATAGGTGTGTTTGTGTCATTGGATGATCAATTAGGTCATTTTCGTCCTCCCTAGGCTTATTCTTGTCCAATTAGGGTTTTTAACCAATCTTGTGCATCCAATAGGTGTGTTTGTGTCATTGGATGATCAATTAGGTCATTTTCGTCCTCCCTAGGCATATTCTTGTCCAAATTCGGGTTTTTAACCAATCTTGTGCATCCAATAGGTGTGTTTGGTTCATTGGATGATCAATTAGGTCATTTTCATCCTCCCTAGGCATATTCTTGTCCAATTAGGGTTTTTAACCAATCTTGTGCATCCAATAGGTGTGTTTGTGTCATTGGATGATCAATTAGGTCATTTTCGTCCTCCCTAGGCTTATTCTTGTCCAATTAGGGTTTTTAACCAATCTTGTGCATCCAATAGGTGTGTTTGTGTCATTGGATGATCAATTAGGTCATTTTCTTCCTCCCTAGGCTTATTCTTGTCCAATTAGGGTTTTTAACCAATCTTGTGCATCCAATAACTTTGTTTATGTCATTGGATGATCAATTAGGTCATTTTCGTCCTCCCTAGGCTTATTCTGGTCCAATTAGGGTTTTTAACCAATCTTGTGCATCCAAAAAGTTTCTTTATGTCATTGAATTAATATTTAGGTCATTTTCGTCCTCCCTTGGCATATTCTTGTCCAATTAGGGTTTTTAACCAATCTTGTGCATCCAATAGGTGTGTTTGTGTCATTGGATGATCAATTAGGTCATTTTCGTCCTCCCTAGGCTTATTCTTGTCCAATTAGGGTTTTTAACCAATCTTGTGCATCCAATAGGTGTGTTTGTGTCATTGGATGATCAATTAGGTCATTTTCGTCCTCCCTAGGCTTATTCTTGTCCAATTAGGGTTTTTAACCAATCTTGTGCATCCAATAGGTGTGTTTGTGTCATTGGATGATCAATTAGGTCATTTTCGTCCTTTCTATGCTTATTTTTGTCCAATTAGGGTTTTTAAGCAATCTTGTGCATCCAATAAGTTCATTTGTGTCATTGGATGATCAATTAGGTCATTTTCGTCCTCCCTAGGCATATTCTTGTCCAACTAGGGTTTCTAACCAATCTTGTGCTTCCAATAGATGTGTTTGTGTCATTGGATGATCAATTAGGTCATTTTCGTCCTCCCTAGGCTTATTCTTGTCCAATTAGGGTTTTTAACCAATCTTGTGCATCCAATAGGTGTGTTTGTGTCATTGGATGATCAATTAGGTCATTTTCGTCCTCCCTAGGCTTATTCTTGTCCAATTAGGGTTTTTAACCAATCTTGTGCATCCAATAGGTGTGTTTGTGTCATTGGATGATCAATTAGGTCATTTTCGTCCTCCCTAGGCTTATTCTTGTCCAATTAGGGTTTTTAACCAATCTTGTGCATCCAATAAGTTCATTTGTGTCATTGGATGATCAATTAGGTCATTTTCGTCCTTCCTAGGCATATTCTTGATCAACTAGGGTTTTAAACCAATCTTGTGCATCCAATAGGTGTGTTTGTGTCATTGGATGATCAATTAGGTCATTTTCGTCCTCCCTAGGCTTATTCTTGTCCAATTAGGGTTTTTAACCAATCTTGTGCATCCAATAGGTGTGTTTGTGTCATTGGATGATCAATTAGGTCATTTTCGTCCTCCCTAGGCTTATTCTTGTCCAATTAGGGTTTTTAACCAATCTTGTGCATCCAATAGGTGTGTTTGTGTCATTGGATGATCAATTAGGTCATTTTCGTCCTCCCTAGGCTTATTCTTGTCCAATTAGGGTTTTTAACCAATCTTGTGCATCCAATAGGTGTGTTTGTGTCATTGGATGATCAATTAGGTCATTTATCGTCCTCCCTAGGCTTATTCTTGTCCAATTAGGGTTTTTAACCAATCTTGTGCATCCAATAGGTTGAGTTGTGTCATTGGATTAACATTTAGGTCATTTTCGTCCTCCCTAGGCATATTCTTGTCCAATTAGGGTTTTTAACCAATCTTGTGCATCCAATAGGTGTGTTTGTGTCATTGGATGATCAATTAGGTCATTTTCGTCCTCCCTAGGCTTATTCTTGTCCAATTAGGGTTTTTAACCAATCTTGTGCATCCAATAGGTGTGTTTGTGTCATTGGATGATCAATTAGGTCATTTTCGTCCTCCCTAGGCTTATTCTTGTCCAATTAGGGTTTTTAACCATTCTTGTGCATCCAATAGGTGTGTTTGTGTCATTGGATGATCAATTAGGTCATTGTTGTCCTCCCTAGGCTTATTCTTGTCCAATTAGGGTTTTTAACCAATCTTGTGCATCCAATAGGTGTGTTTGTGTCATTGGATGATCAATTAGGTCATTTTCGTCCTCCCTAGGCTTATTCTTGTCCAATTAGGGTTTTTAACCAATCTTGTGCATCCAATAGGTGTGTTTGTGTCATTGGATGATCAACTAGGTCATTTTCGTCCTCCCTAGGCATATTCTTGTCCTATTAGGGTTTTTACCCAATCTTGTGCATCTAATAGGTGTGTTTGTGTCTTTGGATGATCAATTAGGTCATTTTCGTCCTCCCTAGGCATATTCTTGTCCAATTAGGGTTTTTAACCAATCTTGTGCATCCAATAGGTGTGTTTGTGTCATTGGATGATCAATTAGGTCATTTTCGTCCTCCCTAGGCTTATTCTTGTCCAATTAGGGTTTTTAACCAATCTTGTGCATCCAATAGGTGTGTTTGTGTCATTGGATGATCAATTAGGTCATTTTCGTCCTCCCTAGGCCTATTCTTGCCCAATTAGGGTTTTTAACCAATCTTGTGAATCCAATAAGTTTGTTTGTGTCATTGAATTAATATTTAGGTCATTTTCGTCCTCCCTACGCATATTATTGTCCAATTAGGGTTTTTAACCAATCTTCTGCATCCAATAGGTGTGTTTGTGTCATTGGATGATCAATTAGGTCATTTTCGTCCTCCCTAGGCATATTCTTGTCCAATTAGGGTTTTTAACCAATCTTGTGCATCCAATAGGTGTGTTTGTGTCATTGGATGATCAATTAGGTCATTTTCGTCCTCCCTAGGCTTATTCTTGTCCAATTAGGGTGTTTAACTGATCTTGTGCATCCAATAGGTGTGTTTGTGTCATTGGATGATCAATTAGGTCATTTTCGTCCTCCCTAGGCATATTCTTGTCCAATTAGGGTTTTTAACCAATCTTGTGCATCCAATAGGTGTGTTTGTGTCATTGGATGATTAATTAGGTCATTTTCGTCCTCCCTAGGCTTATTCTTGTCCAAGTAGGGTTTTTAACCGATCTTGTGCATCCAATAGGTGTGTTTGTGTCATTGGATGATCAATTAGGTCATTTTCGTCCTCCCTAGGCTTATTCTTGTCCAATTAGGGTTTTTAACCAATCTTGTGCATCCAATAGGTGTGTTTGTGTCATTGGATGATAAATTAGGTCATTTTCGTCCTCCCTAGGCTTATTCTTGTCCAATTAGGGTTTTTAACCAATCTTGTGCATCAGATAAGTTTATTTGTGTCATTGAATTTATATTTAGGTCGTTTTCGTCCTCCCTAGGCATATTCTTGTCCAATTAGGGTTTTTAACCAATCTTGTGCATCTAATAGGTGTGTTTGTGTCATTGGATGATCAATTAGGTCATTTACGTCCTCCCTAGGCTTATTCTTGTCCAATTAGGGTTTTTAACCAATCTTGTGCATCCAATAACTTTGTTTGTGTCATTGAATTAATATTTAGGTCATTTTCGTCCTCCTTAGGCATATTTTTGTCCAATTAGGGTTTTTAACCAATCTTGTGCATCCAATAAGTGTGTTTGTGTCATTGGATGATCAATTAGGTTATTTTCGTCCTCCCTAGGCTTATTCTTGTCCAATTAGGGTTTTTAACCGATCTTGTGCATCCAATAAGTGTGTTTGTGTCATTGGATGATCAATTAGGTCATTTTCGTCCTCCCTAGGCATATTCTTGTCCAATTAGGGTTTTTAACCTATCTTGTGCATCCAATCGGTGTGTTTGTGTCATTGGATGATCAATTAGGTCATTTTCGTCCTCCCTAGGCTTATTCTTGTCCAATTAGGGTTTTTAACCATTCTTGTGCATCCAATAAGTTAATTAGTGTCATTGGATGATCAATTAAGTCATTTTCGTCCTCCCTAGGCATGTTCTTGTCCAACTAGGGTTTTTAACCAATCTTATGCATCCAATAGGTGTGTTTGTGTCATTGGATGAACAATTAGGTCATTTTCGTCCTCCCTAGGCTTATTCTTGTCCAATTAGGCTTTTTAACCAATCTTGTGCATCCAATAAGTTGAGTTGTGTCATTGGATTAACATTTAGGTCATTTTCGTTCTCCCTAGGCTTATTTTTGTCCAATTATGGTTTTTAACCAATCTTGTGCATCCAATAAGTTCATTTGTGTCATTGGATTAACATTTAGGTCATATCCGTCCTCCCTAGGCATATTCTTGTCCAATTAGGGTTTTTAACCAATCTTGTGCATCCAATAGGTGTGTTTGTGTCATTGGATGATTAATTAGGTCATTTTCATCCTCCCTAGGCTTATTCTTGTCCAATTAGGGTTTTTAACCAATCTTGTGCATCAGATAAGTTTATTTGTGTCATTGAATTAATATTTAGGTCGTTTTCGTCCTCCCTAGGCATATTATTGTCCAATTAGGGTTTTTAACCAATCTTGTGCATCTAATAGGTGTGTTTGTGTCATTGGATGATCAATTAGGTTATTTACGTCCTCCCTAGGCTTATTCTTGTCCAATTAGGGTTTTTAACCAATCTTGTGCATCCAATAACTTTGTTTGTGTCATTGAATTAATATTTAGGTCATTTTCGTCCTCCTTAGGCATATTCTTGTCCAATTAGGGTTTTTAACCAATCTTGTGCATCCAATTGGTGTGTTTGTGTCATTGGATGATCTATTAGGTCATTTTCGTCCTCCCTAGGCATATTCTTGTCCAATTAGGGTTTTTAACCAATCTTGTGCATCCAATAGGTGTGTTTGTGTCATTGGATGATTAATTAGGTCATTTTCGTCCTCCCTAGGCTTATTCTTGTCCAAGTAGGGTTTTTAACCGATCTTGTGCATCCAATAGGTGTGTTTGTGTCATTGGATGATCAATTAGGTCATTTTCGTCCTCCCTAGGAATATTCTTGTCCAATTAGGGTTTTTAACCAATCTTGTGCATCCAATAGGTGTGTTTGTGTCATTGGATGATCAATTAGGTCATTTTCGTCCTCCCTAGGCTTATTCTTGTCCAATTAGGGTTTTTAACCAATCTTGTGCATCCAATAGGTGTGTTTGTGTCATTGGATGATAAATTAGGTCATTTTCGTCCTCCCTAGGCTTATTCTTGTCCAATTAGGGTTTTTAACCAATCTTGTGCATCAGATAAGTTTATTTGTGTCATTGAATTTATATTTAGGTCGTTTTCGTCCTCCCTAGGCATATTCTTGTCCAATTAGGGTTTTTAACCAATCTTGTGCATCTAATAGGTGTGTTTGTGTCATTGGATGATCAATTAGGTCATTTACGTCCTCCCTAGGCTTATTCTTGTCCAATTAGGGTTTTTAACCAATCTTGTGCATCCAATAACTTTGTTTGTGTCATTGAATTAATATTTAGGTCATTTTCGTCCTCCTTAGGCATATTCTTGTCCAATTAGGGTTTTTAACTAATCTTGTGCATCCAATAGGTGTGTTTGTGTCATTGGATGATCAATTAGGTCATTTTCGTCCTCCCTAGGCTTATTCTTGTCCAATTAGGGTTTTTAACCAATCTTGTGCATCCAATAAGTTCATTTGTGTCATTGGATTAACATTTAGGTCATATCTGTCCTCCCTAGGTATATTCTTGTCCATTTAGGGTTTTTAACTAATCTTGTGCATCCAATAGGTGTGTTTGTGTCATTGGATGATCAATTAGGTCATTTTCGTCCTCCCTAGGCATATTCTTGTCCAATTGGGGTTTTTAACCAATCTTGTGCATCCAATAGGTGTGTTTGTGTCATTGGACGATCAATTAGGTCATTTTCGTCCTCCCTAGGCTTATTCTTGTCCAATTAGGATTTTTAACCAATTTTGTGCATCCAATAAGTGCATTAGTGTCATTGGATGATCAATTAGGTGATTTTCGTCCTCCCTAGGCATGTTCTTGTCCAACTAGGGTTTTTAACCAATCTTGTGCATCCAATAGGTGTGTTTGTGTCATTGGATGATCAATTAGGTCATTTTCGTCCTCCCTAGGCTTATTCTTGTCCATTTAGGGTTTTTAACCAATCTTGTGCATCCAATAGGTGTGTTTGTGTCATTGGATGATCAATTACGTCATTTTCGTCCTCCCTAGGCTTATTCTTGTCCAATTAGGTTTTTAACCAATCTTGTGCATCCAATAGGTGTGTTTGTGTCATTGGATGATCAATTAGGTCATTTTCGTCCTCCCTAGACTTATTCTTGTCCAATTAGGGTTTTTAACCAATCTTGTGCATCCAATAACTTTGTTTGTGTCATTGAATTAATATTTAGGTCATTTTCGTCCTCCCTAGGCGTATTCTTGTCCAATTAGGGTTTTTAACCAATCTTGTGCATCCAATAGGTGTGTTTGTGTCATTGGATGATCAATTAGGTTATTTTCGTCCTTCCTAGGCTTATTCTTGTCCAATTAGGGTTTTTAACCAATCTTGTGCATCCAATAGGTGTGTTTGTGTCATTGGATGACCAATTAGGTCATTTTCTTCCATCCTAGGCATATTCTTGTCCAATTAGGGTTTTTAACCAATCTTGTGCATCCAATAGGTGTGTTTGTGTCATTGGATGATCAATTAGGTCATTTTCGTCCTCCCTAGGCTTATTCTTGTCCAATTAGGGTTTTTAACCAATCTTGTGCATCCAATAAGTTCATTTGTGTCATTGGATTAACATTTAGGTCATATTCGTCCTCCCTAGGCATATTCTTGTCCAATTAGGGTTTTTAACCAATCTTGTGCATCCAATAGGTGTGTTTGTGTCAGTGGATGATCAATTAGGTCATTTTCGTTCTTCCTAGGCTTATTCTTGTCCAATTAGGGTTTTTAACCAATCTTGTGCATCCAATAAGTTCATTTGTGTTATTGGATTAACATTTAGGTCATATTCGTCCTCCCTAGGCATATTCTTGTCCAATTAGGGTTTTTAAGCAATCTTGTGCATCCAATAGGTGTGTTTGTGTCATTGGATGATCAATTAGGTCATTTTCGTCCTCCCTAGGCTTATTCTTGTCCAATTATTGTTTTTAACCAATCTTGTGCATCCAATAGGTGTGTTTGTGTCATTGGATTAACATTTAGGTCATTTTCGTCCTCCCTAGGCATATTCTTGTCCAATTAGGGTTTTTAACCAATCTTGTGCATCCAATAGGTGTGTTTGTGTCATTGGATGATCAATTAGGTCATTTTCGTCCTCCCTAGGCTTATTCTTGTCCAATTACGGTTTTTAACCAATCTTGTGAATCCAATAGGTGTGTTTGTGTGATTGGATGATCAATTAGGTCATTTTCGTCCTCCCTAGGCTTATTCTTGTCCAATTAGGGTTTTTAACCAATCTTGTGCATCCGATAAGTTTGTTTGTGTCATTGAATTAATATTTAGGTCATTTTCGTCCTCCCTAGGCATATTCTTGTCCAATTAGGGTTTTTAACCAATCTTGTGCATCCAATAGGTGTGTTTGTGTCATTGGATGATCAATTAGATCATTTACGTCCTCCCTAGGCTTATTCTTGTCCAATTAGGGTTTTTAACCAATCTTGTGCATCCAATAACTTTGTTTGTGTCATTAAATTAATATTTAGGTCATTTTCGTCCTCCCTAGGCATATTCTTGTCCAATTAGGGTTTTTAATCAATCTTGTGCATCCAATAGGTGTGTTTGTGTCATTGGATGATCAATTAGGTCATTTTCGTCCTCCCTATGCATATTCTTGTCCAATTAGGGTTTTTAACCAATCTTGTGCATCCAATAGGTGTGTTTGTGTCATTGGATGATCAATTAGGTCATTTTCGTCCTCACTAGGCATATTCTTGTCCAATTAGGGTTTTTAACCAATCTCGTGCATCCAATAGGTGTGTTTGTGGCAATGGATGATCAATTAGGTCATTTTCGTCCTCCCTAGGCTTATTCTTGTCCAATTAGGGTTTTTAACCAATCTTGTGCATCCAATAGGTGTGTTTGTGTCATTGGATGATCAATTAGGTCATTTTCGTCCTCCCTAGGCTTATTCTTGTCCAATTAGGGTTTTTAACCAATCTTGTGCATCCAATAGGTGTGTTTGTGTCATTGGATGATAAATTAGGTCATTTTCTTCCTCCCTTGGCTTATTCTTGTACAATTAGGGTTTTTAACCAATCTTGTGCATCGAATAGTTGTGTTTGTGTCATTGGATGATCAATTAGGTCATTTTCGTCCTCCCTAGGCTTATTCTTGTCCAATTAGGGTTTTTAACCAATCTTGTGCATCCAATAACTTTGTTTGTGTCATTGAATTAATATTTAGGTCATTTTCGTCCTCCCTAGGCATATTCTTGTCCAATTAGGGTTTTTAACCTATATTGTGCATCCACTAGGTGTGTTTGTGTCATTGGATGATCAATTAGGTCATTTTCGTCCTCCCTAGGCTTATTCTTGTCCAATTAGGGTTTTTAACCAATCTTGTGCATCCAATAAGTTCATTTGTGTCATTGGATTAACATTTAGGTCATTTTGTTCCTCCCTAGGCATATTCTTGTCCAATTAGGGTTTTTAACCAATCTTGTCCTTCCAATAGGTGTGTTTGTGTCATTGGATGATCAATTAGGTCATTTTCGTCCTCCCTAGGCTTATTCTTGTCCAATTAGGGTTTTTAACCAATCTTGTGCATCCAATAGGTGTGTTTGTGTCATTGGATGATAAATTAGGTCATTTTCGTCCTCCCTAGGCTTATTCTTGTCCAATTAGGGTTTTTAACCAATCTTGTGCATCAGATAAGTTTATTTGTGTCATTGAATTAATATTTAGGTCGTTTTCGTCTTCCCTAGGCATATTCTTGTCCAATTAGGGTTTTTAACCAATCTTGTGCATCTAATAGGTGTGTTTGTGTCATTGGATGATCAATTAGGTCATTTACGTCCTCCCTAGGCTTATTCTTGTCCAATTAGGGTTTTTAACCAATCTTGTGCATCCAATAACTTTGTTTGTGTCATTGAATTAATATTTAGGTCATTTTCGTCCTCCTTAGGCATATTCTTGTCCAATTAGGGTTTTTAACCAATCTTGTGCATCCAATAGGTGTGTTTGTGTCATTGGATGATCTATTAGGTCATTTTCGTCCTCCCTAGGCTTATTCTTGTCCAATTAGAGTTTTTAACCAATCTTGTACATCCAATAAGTACATTTCTGTCATTGGATTAACATTTAGGTCATTTTCGTCCTCCCTAGGCATATTCTTGTCCAATTAGGGTTTTTAACCAATCTTGTGCATCCAATAAGTGTGTTTGTGTCATTGGATGATCAATTAGGTCATTTTCGTCCTCCCTAGGCTTATTCTTGTCCAATTAGGGTTTTTAACCGATCTTGTGCATCCAATAAGTGTGTTTGTGTCATTGGATGATCAATTAGGTCATTTTCGTCCTCCCTAGGCTTATTCTTGTCCAATTAGGGTTTTTAACCAATCTTGTGCATCCAATAAGTTCATTTGTGTCATTGGATGATCAATTAGGTCAATTTCGTCCTCCCTAGGAATATTCTTGTCCAACTAAGGTTTTAAACCAATCTTGTGCATCCAATAGGTGTGTTTGTGTCATTGGATGATCAATTAGGTCATTTTCGTCCTCCCTAGGCTTATTCTTGTCCAATTAGGGTTTTTAACCAATCTTGTGCATCCAATAGGTGTGTTTGTGTCATTGGATGATCAATTAGGTCATTTTCGTCCTCCCTAGGCATATTCTTGTCAACCTAGGGTTTTTAACCAATCTTGTGCATCCAATAGGTGTGTTTGTGTCATTGGATGATCAATTAGGTCATTTTCGTCCTCCCTAGGCTTATTCTTGTCCAATTAGGGTTTTTAACCAATCTTGTGCATCCAATAAGTTCATTTGTGTCATTGGATTAACATTTAGGTCATTTTCATCTTCCCTAGGCATATTATTGTCCAATTAGGGTTTTTAACCAATCTTGTGCATCCAATAGGTGTGTTTGTGTCGTTGGATGATCAATTAGGTTATTTTCGTCCTCCCAAGGCTTATTCTTGTCCAATTAGGGTTTTTAACTAATCTTGTACATCCAATAACTTCATTTGTGTCATTGGATGATCAATTAGGTCATATTTGTCCCCCCTAGGCATATTCTTGTCCAATTTGGGTTTTTAACCAATCTTGTGCATCCAATAGGTGTGTTTGTGTCATTGGATGATCAATTAGGTCATTTTCGTCCTCCCTAGGCTTATTCTTGTCCAATTAGGGTTTTTAACCAATCTTGTGCATCCAATAAGTTCATTTGTATCATTGGATTAACATTTAGGTCATTTTCGTCCTTCCTAGGCATATTCTTGTCCAATTAGGGATTTTGACCAATCTTGTGCTTCCAATAGGTGTGTTTGTGTCATTGGATGATCAATTAGGTCATTTTCGTCCTCCCTAGGCTTATTCTTGTCCAATTAGGGTTTTTAACCAATCTTGTGCATCCAATAGGTGTGTTTGTGTCATTGGATGATAAATTAGGTCATTTTCGTCTTCACTAGGCTTATTGTTGTCCAATTAGGGTTTTTAACCAATCTTGTGCATCCAATAGGTGTGTTTGTGTCATTGGATGATCAATTAGGTCATTTTCGTCCTCCCTAGGCTTATTCTTGTCCAATTAGGGTTTTTAACCAATCTTGTGCATCCAATAAGTTCATTTGTGTCATTGGATTAACATTTAGGTCATTTTCGTCCTCCCTAGGCATATACTTGTCCAATTAGAGTTTTTAACCAATCTTGTGCATCCAATAGGTGTGTTTGTGTCATTGGATGATCAATTCGGTCATTTTTGTCCTCCCTAGGCTTATTCTTGTCCAATTAGGGTTTTTAACCAATCTTGTGCATCCAATAGGTGTGTTTGTGTCATTGGATGATCAATTAGGTCATTTTCGTCCTCCCTAGGCTTATTCTTGTCCAATGTGGGTTTTTAACCAATCTTGTGCATCCAATAAGTTCATTTGTGTCATTGGATTAACATTTTGGTCATTTTCGTCCTCCCTAGGCATATTCTTGTCCAATTAGGGTTTTTAACCATTCTTGTGCTTCCAATAGGTGTGTTTGTGTCATTGGATGATCAATTAGGTCATTTTCGTCCTCCCTAGGCTTATTCTTGTCCAATTAGGGTTGTTAACCAATCTTGTGCATGCAATAGGTGGGTTTGTGTCATTGGATGATCAATTAGGTCATTTTCGTCCTCCCTAGGCATATTCTTGTCCAAATAGGGTTTTTAACCAATCTTGTGCATCCAATAGGTGTGTTTGTTGAAATGGATGATCAATTAGGTCATTTTCGTCCTCCCTAGGCTTATTCTTGTCCAATTAGGGTTTTTAACCAATCTTGTGCATCCAATAGGTGTGTTTGTGTCATTGGATGATCAATTAGGTCATTTTCGTCCTCCCTAGGCTTATTCTTGCCCCATTAGGGTTTTTAACCAATCTTGTGCATCCAATAAGTTCATTTGTATCATTGGATTAACATTTAGGTCATTTTCATCCTCCCTAGGCATATTCTTGTCCAATTAGGATTTTTAACCAATCTCTTGCTTCCAATAGGTGTGTTTGTGTCATTGGATGATCACTTAGGTCATTTTCGTCCTCACTAGGCTTATCCTTGTCCAATTAGGGTTTTTAACCAATCTTGTGCATCCAATAGGTGTGTTTGTGTCATTGGATGATCAATTAGGTCATTTTCGTCCTCCCTAGGCTTATTCTTGTCCAATTAGGGTTTTTAACCGATCTTGTGCATCCAATAGGTGTGTTTTTGTCGTTGGATGATCAATTAGTTCATTTTCAACCTCCCTAGGCATATTCTTGTCCAATTTGGGTTTTTAACCAATCTTGTGCATCCAATAGGCGTGTTTGTGTCATTGGATGATCAATTAGGTCATTTTCGTCCTCCCTAGGCTTATTCTTGTCCAATTAGGGTTTTTAACCAATCTTGTGCATCCAATAGGTGTGTTTGTGTCATTGGATGATCAATTAGGTCATTTTCGTCCTCCCTAGGCATATTCTTGTCCAATTAGGGTTTTTAACCAATCTTGTGCGTCCAATAGGTGTGTTTCTGTCATTGGATGATCAATTAGGTCATTTTCGTCCTCCCTAGGCTTATTCTTGTCCAATTAGGGTTTTTAACCAATCTTGTGCATCCGATAAGTTTGTTTGTGTCATTGAATTAATATTTAGGTCATTTTCGTCCTCCCTAGGCATATTCTTGTCCAATTAGGGTTTTTAACCAATCTTGTGCATCCAATAGGTGTGTTTGTGTCATTGGATGATCAATTAGGTCATTTTCGTCCTCCCTAGGCTTATTCTTGTCCAATTAGGATTTTTAACCAATCTTGTGCATGCAATAGGTGTTTTTGTGTCATTGGATGATCAATTAGGTCATTTTCGTCCTCCCTAGGCTTATTCTTGTCCAATTAGGGTTTTTAACCAATCTTGTGCATCCGATAAGTTTGTTTGTGTCATTGAATTAATATTTAGGTCATTTTCGTCCTCCCTAGGCATATTCTTGTCCAATTAGGGTTTTTAACCAATCTTGTGCATCCAATAGGTGTGTTTGTGTCATTGGATGATCAATTAGGTCATTTTCGTCCTCCCTAGGCTTATTCTTGTCCAATTAGGGTTTTTAACCAATCTTGTGCATCCAATAAGTTCATTTGTGTCATTGGATTAACATTTAGGTCATATCCGTCCTTCCTAGGCATATTCTTGTCCAATTAGGGTTTTTAACCAATCTTGTGCATCCAATAGGTGTGTTTGTGTCATTGGATGATCAATTAGGTCATTTTCGTCCTCCCTAGGCTTATTCTTGTCCATTTAGGGTTTTTAACCAATCTTGTGCATCCAATAGGTGTGTTTGTGTCATTGGATGATCAATTAGGTCATTTTCGTCCTCCCTAGGCTTATTCTTGTCCAATTAGGGTTTTTAACCAATCTTGTGCATCCAATAAGTTCATTTGTGTCATTGGATTAACATTTAGGTCATTTTCGTTCTCCCTAGGCATATTCTTGTCCAATTAGGGTTTTTAACCAATCTTTTGCATCCAGTAGGTGTGTTTGTGTCATTGGATGATCAATCAGGTTATTTTCATCCTCCCTAGGCTTATTCTTGTCCAATTAGGGTTTTTAACCAATCTTGTGCATCCAATAGGTGTGTTTGTGTCATTGGATGACCAATTAGGTCATTTTCGTCCTCCCTAGGCATATTCTTGTCCAATTAGGGTTTTTAACCAATCTTGTGCATCCAATAGGTGTGTTTGTGGCAATGGATCATCAATTAGGTCATTTTCGTCCTCCCTAGGCTTATTCTTGTCCAATTAGGGTTGTTAACCAATCTTGTGATCCCATAAATGTGTTTGTGTCATTGGATGATCAATTAGGTCATTTTCGTCCTCCCTAGGCTTATTCTTGTCCAATTAGGGTTTTTAACCAATCTTGTGCATCCAATAAGTTCATTTGTGTCATTGGATTAACATTTAGGTCATTTTCGTCCTACCTAGGCATATTATTGTCCAATTAGGGTTATTAACCAATCTTGTGTATCCAATAGGTGTGTTTGTGTCATTGGATGATCAATTAGGTTATTTTTGTCCTCCCTAGGCATATTCTTGTCCAATTAGGGTTTTTAACCAATCTTGTGCATCCAATAGGTGTGTTTGTGTCATTGGATGATCAATTATGTCATTTTCAACCTCCTTAGGCTTATTCCCGTCCAATTAGGGTTTTTAACCAATCTTGTGTATCCAATAGGTGTGTTTGTGGCAATGGATGATCAATTAGGTCATTTTCGTCCTCCCTAGGCTTATTCTTGTCCAATTAGGGTTTTTAACCAATCTTGTGCATCCAATAGGTGTGTTTGTGTCATTGGATGATCAATTAGGTCATTTTCGTCCTCCCTAGGCTTATTCTTGTCCAATTAGGGTTTTTAACCAATCTTGTGCATCCAATAAGTTCATTTGTGTCATTGGATTAACATTTAGGTCATTTTCGTCCTCAATAGGCATATTCTTGTCCAATTAGGGTTTTTAACCAATCTTGTGCATCCAATAGGTGTGTTTGTGGCAATGGATGACCAATTAGGTCATTTTCGTCCTCCCTAGGCTTATTCTTGTCCAATTAGGGTTTTTAACCAATCTTGTGCATCCAATAGGTGTGTTTGTGTCATTGGATGATCAATTAGGTCATTTTCGTCCTCCCTAGGCTTATTCTTGTCCAATTAGGGTTTTTAACCAATCTTGTGCATCCAATAGGTGTGTTTGTGTCATTGGATGATCAATTAGGTCATTTTCGTTCTCCCTAGGCTTATTCTTGTCCAATTAGGGTTTTTAACCAATCTTGTGCATCCGATAAGTTTGTTTGTGTCATTGAATAAATATTTAGGTAATTTTCGTCCTCCCTAGGCATATTCTTGTCCAATTAGGGTTTTTAACCAATCTTCTGCATCCAATAGGTGTGTTTGTGTCATTGGATGATCAATTAGATCATTTTCGTCCTCCCTAGGCTTATTCTTGTCCAATTAGGGTTTTTAACCAATCTTGTGCATCCAATAAGTTGAGTTCTGTCATTGGATTAACATTTAGGTCATTTTCGTCCTCCCTAGGCTTATTCTTGTCCAATTAGTGTTTTTAACCAATCTTGTTCATCCAATAGGTGTGTTTGTGTATTTGGTGGATCAATTAGGTCATTTTCGTCCTCCCTAGGCTTATTCTTGCCCAATTAGGGTTTTTAACCAATCTTGTGCATCCAATAAGTTGAGTTGTGTCATTGGATTAACATTTAGGTCATTTTCGTCCTCCCTAGGCTTATTCTTGTCCAATTACGATTTTTAACCAATCTTGTGCATCCAATAAGTTCATTTGTGTCATTGGATTAACATTTAGGTCATTTTCGTCCTCCATAGGCATATTCTTGTCCAATTAGAGTTTCAGACCAATCTTGTGCATCCAATTGGTGTGTTTGTGTCATTGGATGATCAATTAGGTTATTTTCGTCCTCCCTAGGCTTATTCTTGTCCAATTAGGGTTTTTAACTAATCTTGTGCATCCAATAAGTTCATTTGTGTCATTGGATGATCAATTAGGTCATTTTCGTCCTCCCTAGGAATATTCTTGTCAAATTAGGGTTTTTAACCAATCTTGTGCATCCAATAAGTTGAGTTGTGTCATTGGATTAACATTTAGGTCATTTTCGTCCTCCCTAGGCTTATTCTTGTCCAATTAGGGTTTTTAACCAATCTTGTGCATCCAATAAGTTCATTTGTGTCATTGGATTAACATTTAGGTCATTTTCGTCCTCCCTAGGCATATTCTTGTCCAATTAGAGTTTTAGACAAAACTTGTGCATCCAATAGGTGTGTTTGTGTCATTGGATGATCAATTAGGTTATTTTCGTCCTCCATAGGCTTATTCTTGTCCAATTAGGGTTTTTAACTAATTTTGTGCAACCAATAAGTTCATTTGTGTCATTGGATGATCAATTAGGTCATTTTCGTTTTCCCTAGGCATATTCTTATCCAATTACGGTTTTTAACCAATCTTGTGCATCCAATAGGTGTGTTTGGGTCATTGGATGATCAATTAGGTCATTTTCGTCCTCCCTAGGCTTATTCTTGTCCAATTAGGGTTTTTAACCAATCTTGTGCATCCAATAGGTGTGTTTGTGTCATTGGATGATCAATTAGGTCATTTTCGTCCTCCCTAGGCTTATTCTTGTCCAATTAGGGTTTTTAACCAATCTTGTGCATCCGATAAGTTTGTTTGTGTCATTGAATTAATATTTAGGTCATTTTCGTCCTCCCTAGGCATATTCTTGTCCAATTAGGGTTTTTAAGCAATCTTGTGCATCCAATAGGTGTGTTTGTGTCATTGGATGATCAATTAGGTCATTTATGTCCTCCCTAGGCTTATTCTTGTCCAAGTAGGGTTTTTAACCAATCTTGTGCATCCAATAACTTTGTTTGTGTCATTGAATTAATATTTAGGTCATTTTCGTCCTCCCTAGGCATATTCTTGTCCAATTAGGGTTTTTAACCAATCTTGTGCATCCAATAGGTGTGTTTGTGTCATTGGATGATCAATTAAGTCATTTTCGTCTTCCCTAAGCTTATTCTTATCCAATTAGGATTTTTAACCAATCTTGTGCATCCAATAACTTTGTTTGTGTCATTGAATTAATATTTAGGTCATTTTCATCCTCCCTAGGCATATTCTTGTTTAATTAGGGTTTTTAACCAATCTTGTGCATCCAATAGGTGTGTTTGTGTCATTGGATGATCAATTAGGTCATTTTCGTCCTCCCTAGGCTTATTCTTGTCCAATTAGGGTTTTTAACCAATCTTGTGCATCCAATAACTTTGTTTGTGTCATTGAATTAATTTTTAGGTCATTTTCCTCCTCCCTAGGCATATTCTTGTCCAATTAGGGTTTTTAACCAATCTTGTGCATCCAATAGGTGTGTTTGTGTCATTGGATGATCAATTAGGTCATTTTCGTCCTCCCTAGGCTTATTCTTGTCCAATTAGGGTTTTTAACCAATCTTGTGCATCCAATAAGTTCATTTCTGTCATTGGATTAACATTTAGGTCATTTTCGTCCTTCCTAGTCATATTCTTGTCCAATTAGGGTTTTTAACCAATCTTGTGCTTCCAATAGGTGTGTTTGTGACATTGGATGATCAATTAGGTCATTTTCGTCCTCCCTAAGCTTATTCTAGTCCAATTAGGGTTTTTAACCAATGTTGTGCATCCAATAGGTGTGTTTGTGTCATTGGATTAACATTTAGGTCATTTTCGTCCTCCCTAGGCTTGTTCTTGTCCAATTAGGGTTTTTAACCAATCTTGTGCATCCAATAGGTGTGTTTGTGTCATTGGATGATCAATTAGGTCATTTTCGTCCTCCCTAGGCTTATTCTTGTCCAATTAGGGTTTTTAACCAATCTTGTGCATCCAATAGGTGTGTTTGTGTCATTGGATGATCAATTAGGTCATTTTCGTCCTCCCTAGGCTTATTCTTGTCCAATTAGGGTTTTTAACCAATCTTGTGCATCCAATAGGTGTGTTTGTGTCATTGGATGATCAATTAGGTCATTTTCATCCTCCCTAGGCTTATCCTTGTCCAATTAGGGTTTTTAACCAATGTTGTGCATCCAATAAGTTCGTTTGTGTCATTGAATTAACATTTAGGTCATTTTTGTCCTCCCTAGGTATATTCTTGTCCAATTAGGGTTTTTAACCAATCTTGTGCATCCAATAGGTGTGTTTGTGTCATTGGATGATCAATTAGGTCATTTTCGTCCTCCCTAGGCTTATTCTTGTCCAATTAGGGTTTTAAACCAATCTTGTGCATCCAATAAGTTCATTTGTGTTATTGGATTAACATTTAGGTCATATTCGTCCTCCCTAGGCTTATTCTTTTCCAATTAGGGTTTTTAACCAATCTTGTGCATCCAATAGGTGTGTTTGTGTCATTGGATGATCAATTAGGTCATTTTCGTCCTCCCTAGGCTTATTCTTGTCCAATTAGGGTTTTTAACCAATCTTGTGCATCCCATAACTTTGTTTGTGTCATTGAATTAATATTTAGGTCATTTTCGTCCTCCCTAGGCATATTGTTGTCCAATTAGGGTTTTTAACCAATCTTGTGCATCCAATAGGTGTGTTTGTGTCATTGGATGATCAATTAGGTCATTTTCGTCCTCCCTAGGCTTATTCTTGTCCAATTAGGGTTTTTAACCAATCTTGTGCATCCAGTAGGTGTGTTTGTGTCATTGGATGATCAATTAGGTCATTTTCGTCCTCCTTATGCTTATACTTGCCCAATTAGGGTTTTTAACCAATCTTGTGCATCCAATAGGTGTGTTTGTGTCATTGGATGATCAATTAGGTCATTTTCGTCCTCCCTAGGCTTATTCTTGTCCAATTAGGGTTTTTAACCAATCTTGTGCATCCAATATGGGTGTTTGTGTCATTGGATGATCAATTAGGTCATTTTCGTCCTCCCTAGGCTTATTCTTGTCCAATTAGGGTTTTTAACCAATCTTGTGCATCCAATAGGTGTGTTTGTGTCATTGGATGATCAATTAGGTCATTTTCGTCCTCCCTAGGCTTATTCTTGTCCAATTAGGGTTTTTAACCAATCTTGTGCATCCGATATGTTTGTTTGTGTCATTGAATTATTATTTAGGTCATTTTCGTCCTCCCTAGGCATATTCTTGTCCAATTAGGGTTTTTAACCAATCTTGTGCATCCAATAGGTGTGTTTGTGTCATTGGATGATCAATTAGGTCATTTACGTCCTCCCTAGGCTTATTGTTGTCCAATTAGGGTTTTTAACCAATCTTGTGCATCCAATAGGTGTGTTTGTGTCATTGGATGATCAATTAGGTCATTTTCGTCCTCCCTAGGCTTATTCTTGTCCAATTAGGGTTTTTAACCAATCTTGTGCATCCAATAGGTGTGTTTGTGTCATTGGATGATCAATTAGGTCATTTTCTCCCTCCCTAGGCTTATTCTTGTCCAATTATGGTTTTTAACCAATCTTGTGCATCCAATAGGTGTGTTTGTGTCATTGGATGATCAATTAGGTCATTTTCGTCCTCCCTAGGCATATTCTTGTCCAATTAGGATTTTTAACCAATCTTGTGCATCCAATAGGTGTGTTTGTGTCATTGGATGATCAATTAGGTCATTTTCGTCCTCCCTAGGCTTATTCTTGTCCAATTACAGTTTTTAACCAATCTTGTGCATCCAATAAGTTGAGTTGTGTCATTGGATTAACATTTAGGTCATTTTCGTCCTCCCTAGGCTTATTCTTGTCCAATTAGGGTTTTTAACCAATCTTGTGCATCCAATAAGTTCATTTGTGTCATTGGATTAACATTTAGGTCATTTTCGTCCTCCCTAGGCATATTCTTGTCCAATTAGAGTTTTAGACCAATCTTGTGCATCCAATAGGTGTGTTTGTGTCATTGGATGATCAGTTAGGTTATTTTCGTCCTCCCTAGGCTTACTCTTGTCCAATTAAGGTTTTTAACTAATCTTGTGCATCCAATAAGTTCATTTGTTTCATTGGATGATCAATTAGGTCATTTTCGTCCTCCCTAGGCATATTCTTGTCCAATTAGGGTTTTTAACCAATCTTGTGCATCCAATAGGTGTGTTTGTGTCATTGGATGATCAATTAGGTCATTTTCGTCCTCCCTAGGCTTATTCTTGTCCAATTAGGGTTTTTTTACCAATCTTGTGCATCCGATAAGTTTGTTTGTGTCATTGAATTAATATTTAGGTCATTTTCGTCTTCCCTAGGCATATTCTTGTCCAATTAGGGTTTTTAACCAATCTTGTGCATCCAATAGGTGTGTTTGTGTCATTGGATGATCAATTAGGTCATTTTCGTCCTCCCTAGGCTTATTCTTGTCCAATTAGGGTTTTTAACCAATCTTGTGCATCCAATAAGTTGAGTTGTGTCATTGGATTAACATTTAGGTCATTTTTGTTCTCCCTAGGCTTATTCGTATCCAATTAGGGTTTTTAACCAATCTTGTGCATCCAATAGGTGTGTTTGTGTCATTGAATGATCAATTAGGTCATTTTCGTCCTCCCTAGGCTTATTCTTGTCCAATTAGGGTTTTTAACCAATCTTGTGCATCCAATAAGTTCATTTGTGTCATTGGATGATCAATTAGGTCATTTTCGTCCTCCCTAGGCATATTCTTGTCCATCTAGGGTTTTAAGCCAATCTTGTGCATCCAATAGGTGTGTTTGTGTCATTGGATGATCAATTAGGTCATTTTTGTCCTCCCTAGGCTTATTCTTGTCCAATTAGGGTTTTTAACCAATCTTGTGCATCCAATAGGTGTGTTTGTGTCATTGGATGATCAATTAGGTCATTTTCGTCCTCCCTAGGCTTATTCTTGTCCAATTAGGGTTTTTAACCAATCTTGTGCATCCAATAGGTGTGTTTGTGTCATTGGATGATCAATTAGGTCATTTTCGTCCTCCCTAGGCTTATTCTTGTCCAATTAGGGTTTTTAACCAATCTTGTGCATCCAATAAGTTGAGTTGTGTCATTGGATTAACATTTAGGTCATTTTCGTCCTCCCTAGGCTTCTTCTTGTCCAATTAAGGTTTTTAACCAATCTTGTGCATCTAATAGGTGTGTTTGTGTCATTGGATGATCAATTAGGTCATTTTCGTCCTCCCTAGGCTTATTCTTGTCCAATTAGGGTTTTTAACCAATCTTGTGCATCCGATAAGTTTCTTTGTATCATTGAAATAATATTTAGGTCATTTTCGTCCTCCCGAGGCATATTCGTGTCCAATTAGGGTTTTTAACCAATCTTGTGCATCCAATAGGTGTGTTTGTGTCATTGGATGATCAATTAGGTCATTTACGTCCTCCCTAGGCTTATTCTTGTCCAATTAGGGTTTTTAACCAATCTTGTGCATCCAATAGGTGTGTTTGTGTCATTGGATGATCAATTAGGTCATTTTCGTCATCCCTAGACTTATTCTTGTCCAATTAGGGTTTTTAACCAATCTTGTGTATCCAATAAGTTGAGTTGTGTCATTGGATTAACATTTTGGTCATTTTCGTCCTTCCTAGGCTTATTATTGTCCAATTAGGGTTTTTAACCAATCTTGTGCATCCAATAGGTGTGTTTGTGTCATTGGATGATCAATTAGGTCATTTTCGTCCTCCCTAGGCTTATTCTTGTCCAATTAGGGGTTTTAACCAATCTTGTGCATCCAATAAGTTGAGTTGTGTCATTGGATTAACATTTTGATCATTTTCGTTCTCCCTAGGCTTTTTCTTGTCCAATTAGGGTTTTTAACCAACCTTGTGAATCCAATAAGTTCATTTGTGTCATTGGATTAACATTTTGGTCATTTTTGTCCTCCCTAGGCATATTCTTGTCCAATTAGGGTTTTTAACCAATCTTGCGCATCCAATAGGTGTGTTTGTGTCATTGGATGATCAGTTTGATTATTTTCGTCCTCCCTAGGCTTATTCTTGTCCAATTAGGGTTTTTAACTAATCTTGTGCATCCAATAAGTTCATTTGTGTCATTGGATGATCAATTATGTCATTTTCGTCCTCCGTAGGCATATTCTTGTCCAATTAGGGTTTTTAACCAATCTTGTGCATCCAATAGGTGTGTTTGTGTCATTGGATGATCAATTAGGTCATTTTCGTCCTCCCTAGGCTTATTCTTGTCCAATTAGGGGTTTTAACCAATCTTGTGCATCCAATAAGTTGAGTTGTGTCGTTGGATTAACATTTAGGTCATTTTCGTTCTCTCTAGGCTTATTCTTTTCCAATTAGGGTTTTTAACCAATCTTGTGCATCCAATAGGTGTGTTTGTGTCATTGGATGATCAATTAGGTCATTTTCGTCCTCCCTAGGCTTATTCTTGTCCAATTAGGGTTTTTATCCAATCTTGTGCATCCAGTAGGTGTGTTTGTGTCATTGGATGATCAATTAGGTCAATTTCGTCCTCCCTAGGCTTATTCTTGTCCAATTAGGGTTTTTAACCAATCTTTTGCATCCAATAGGTGTGTTTATGTCATTGGATGATCAATTAGGTCATTTTCGTCCTCCCTAGGCTTATTCTTGTCCAATTTATGGTTTTTAACCAATCTTGTGCATCCAATAACTTACTTTGTGTCATTGAATTAATATTTAGGTCATTTTCGTCCTCCCTAGGCATATTCTTGTCCAATTAGGGTTTTTAACCAATCTTGTGCATCCAATAGGTGTGTTTGTGTCATTGGATGATCAATTAGGTCATTTTCGTCCTCCCTAGGCTTATTCTTGTCCAATTAGGGTTTTTAACCGATCTTGTGCATCCAATAGATGTGTTTGTGTCATTGGATGATCAATTAAGTCATTTTCGTCCTGCCTAGGTATATTCTTGTCCAATTAGAGTTTTTAACCAATCTTGTGGATCCAATAGTTGTGTTTGTGTCATTGGATGATCAATTAGGTCATTGTCGTCCTCCCTTTGCATATTCTTGTCCAATTAGGGTTTTTAACCAATCTTGTGCTTCCAATAGATGTGTTTGTGTCATTGGATGATCAATTAGGTCATTTTCGTCCTCCCTAGGCATATTCTTGTCCAATTAGGGTTTTTAACCAATCTTGTGCATCCAATAGGTGTGTTTGTGTCATTGGATGATCAATTAGGTCATTTTCGTCCTCCCTAGGCTTATTCTTGTCCAATTAGGGTTTTTAACCAATCTTGTGCATCCAATAGGTGTGTTTGTGTCATTGGATGATCAATTAGCTCATTTTCGTCCTCCCTAGGCTTATTCTTGTCCAATTAGTGTTTTTAACCAATCTTGTGCATCCAATAAGTTTGTTTGTGTCATTGAATTAATATTTAGTTCATTTTCGTCCTCCGTAGGCATCATCTTGTCCAATTAGGGTTTTTAACCAATCTTTTGCATCCAATAGGTGTGTTTGTGTCATTGGATGATCAATTAGGTCATTTTCGTCCTCCCTAGGCTTATTCTTGTCCAATTAGGGTTTTTAACCAATCTTGTGCATCCAATAGGTGTGTTTGTGTCATTGGATGATCAATTAGGTCATTTTCGTCCTCCCTAGGCTTATTCTTGTCCAATTAGGGTTTTTAACCAATCTTGTGCATCCAATAGGTGTGTTTGTGTCATTGGATGATCAATTAGGTCATTTATCGTCCTCCCTAGGCTTATTCTTGTCCAATTAGGGTTTTTAACCAATCTTGTGCATCCAATAGGTTGAGTTGTGTCATTGGATTAACATTTAGGTCATTTTCGTCCTCCCTAGGCATATTCTTGTCCAATTAGGGTTTTTAACCAATCTTGTGCATCCAATAGGTGTGTTTGTGTCATTGGATGATCAATTAGGTCATTTTCGTCCTCCCTAGGCTTATTCTTGTCCAATTAGGGTTTTTAACCAATCTTGTGCATCCAATAGGTGTGTTTGTGTCATTGGATGATCAATTAGGTCATTTTCGTCCTCCCTAGGCTTATTCTTGTCCAATTAGGGTTTTTAACCATTCTTGTGCATCCAATAGGTGTGTTTGTGTCATTGGATGATCAATTAGGTCATTGTTGTCCTCCCTAGGCTTATTCTTGTCCAATTAGGGTTTTTAACCAATCTTGTGCATCCAATAGGTGTGTTTGTGTCATTGGATGATCAATTAGGTCATTTTCGTCCTCCCTAGGCTTATTCTTGTCCAATTAGGGTTTTTAACCAATCTTGTGCATCCAATAAGTTCATTAGTGTCATTGGATGATCAATTAGGTCATTTTCGTCCTCCCTAGGCATGTTCTTGTCCAACTAGGGTTTTTAACCAGTCTTGTGCATCCAATAGGTGTGTTTGTGTCATTGGATGATCAATTAGGTCATTTTCGTCCTCCCTAGGCTTATTCTTGTCCAATTAGGGTTTTTAACCAATCTTGTGCATCCAATAAGTTCATTAGTGTCATTGGATGATCAATTAGGTCATTTTCGTCCTCCCTAGGGATGTTCTTGTCCAACTAGGGTTTTTAACCAATCTTGTGCATCCAATAGGTGTGTTTGTGTCATTGGATGATCAGTTAGGTCATTTTCGTCCTCCCTAGGCTTATTCTTGTCCAATTAGGGTTTTTAACCAATCTTGTGCATCCAATAGGTGTGTTTGTGTCATTGGACGATCAATTAGGTCATTTTCATCCTCCCTAGACTTATTCTTGTCCAATTAGGGGTTTTAACCAATCTTGTGCATCCAATAGGTGTGTTTGTGTCATTGGATGATCAATTAGGTCATTTTCGTCCTCCCTAGGCTTATTCTTGTCCAATTAGGGTTTTTAACCAATCTTGTGCATCCAATAGGTGTGTTTGTGTCATTGGATGATCAATTAGGTCATTTTCGTCCTCCCTAGGCTTATTCTTGTCCAATTAGGGTTTTTAACCAATCTTGTGCATCCAATAGGTGTGTTTGTGTCATTGGATGATCAGTTAGGTTATTTTCGTCCTCCCTAGGCTTACTCTTGTCCAATTAGGGTTTTTAACTAATCTTGTGCATCCAATAAGTTCATTTGTTTCATTCGATGATCAATTAGGTCATTTTCGTCCTCCCTAGGCATATTCTTGTCCAATTAGGGTTTTTAACCAATCTTGTGCATCCAATAGGTGTGTTTGTGTCATTGGATGATCAATTAGGTCATTTTCGTCCTCCCTAGGCTTATTCTTGTCCAATTAGGGTTTTTAACCAATCTTGTGCATCCAATAAGTTGAGTTGTGTCATTGGATTAACATTTTGATCATTTTCGTTCTCCCTAGGCTTATTCTTGTCCAATTAGGGTTTTTAACCAATCTTGTGCATCCAATAGGTGTGTTTGTGTCATTGGATGATCAATTAGGTCATTTTCGTCCTCCCTAGGCTTATTCTTGTCCAATTAGGGTTTTTAACCAATCTTGTGCATCCAATAACTTTGATTGTGTCATTGAATTAATATTTAGGTCATTTTCGTCCTCGCTAGGCATATTCTTGTCCAATTAGGGGTTTTAACCAATCTTGTGCATGCAATAGGTGTGTTTGTGTCATTGGACGATCAATTAGGTAATTTTCGTCCTCCCTATGCATATTCTTGTCCAATTAGGGTTTTTAACCAATCTTGTGCATCCAATAGGTGTGTTTGTGTCATTGGATGATCAATTAGGTCATTTTCGTCCTCCCTAGGCTTATTCTTGTCCAATTAGGGTTTTTAACCAATCTTGTGCATCCAATAGGTGTGTTTGTGTCATTGGATGATCAATTAGGTCATTTTCGTCCTCCCTAGGCTTATTCTTGTCCAATAAGGGTTTTTAACCAATCTTGTGCATCCAATAGGTGTGTTTGTGTCATTGGATGATCAATTAGGTCATTTTCGTTCTCTCTAGGCTTATTCTTGTCCAATTAGGGTTTTTAACCAATCTTGTGCATCCGATAAGTTTGTTTGTGTCATTGAATAAATATTTAGGTCATTTTCGTCCTCCCTAGGCATATTCTTGTCCAATTAGGGTTTTTAACCAATCTTCTGCATCCAATAGATGTGTTTGTGTCATTGGATGATCAATTAGGTCATTTTCGTCCTCCCTAGGCTTATTCTTGTCCAATTAGGGTTTTTAACCAATCTTGTGCATCCAATAAGTTGAGTTCTGTCATTGGATTAACATTTAGGTCATTTTCGTCCTCCCTAGGCTTATTCTTGTCCAATTAGTGTTTTTAACCAATCTTGTTCATCCAATAGGTGTGTTTGTGTATTTGGAGGATCAATTAGGTCATTTTCGTCCTCCCTAGGCTTATTCTTGCCCAATTAGGGTTTTTAACCAATCTTGTGCATCCAATAAGTTGAGTTGTGTCATTGGATTAACATTTAGGTCATTTTCGTCCTCCCTAGGCTTAT
>JBBPBR010001106.1:0-23663 GCA_037974775.1 Cicer pinnatifidum | reverse complement strand
CAATTAGGGTTTTTAACCAATCTTGTGCATCCAATAAGTTGAGTTGTGTCATTGGATTTACATTTAGGTCATTTTCGTTCTCCCTAGGCTTATTCTTGTCCAATTAGGGTTTTTAACCAATCTTGTGCAACCAATAAGTTCATTTGTGTCATTGGATTAACATTTAGGTCATTTTCGTCCTCCCTAGGTATATTCTTGTCCAATTAGGGTTTTTAACCAATCTTGTGCATCCAATAGGTGTGTTTGTGTCATTGGATAATCAATTTAGGTCATTTTCGTCCTCCCTAGGCATATTCTTGTCGAATTAGGGTTTTTAACCAATCTTTTGCATCCAATAGTTGTGTTTGTGGCAATGGATGATCAATTAGGTCATTTTCGTCCTCCCTAGGCTTATTCTTGTCCAATTAGGGTTTCTAACTAATCTTGTGCATCCAATAGGTGTGTTTGTGTCATTGGATGATCAATTAGGTCATTTTCGTCCTCCCTAGGCTTATTCTTGCCCAATTAGGGTTTTTAACCAATCTTGTGCATCCAATAAGTTGAGTTGTGTCATTGGAAAAGCATTTAGGTCATTTTCGTCCTCCCTTGGCATATTCTTGTCCAATTAGGGTTTTTAACCAATCTTGTGCATCCAATAGGTGTGTTTGTGTCATTGGATGATCAATTAGGTCATTTTCATCCTCCCTAGGCTTATTCTTGTCCAATTAGGGTTTTTAACCAATCTTGTGCATCCAATAGGTGTGTTTCTGTCATTGGATGATCAATTAGGTCATTTTCGTCCTCCCTAGGCTTATTCTTGTCCAATTAGGGTTTTTAACCAATCTTGTGCATCCAATAAGTTCATTTGTGTCATTGGATTAACATTTAGGTCATTTTCGTCCTCCCTTGGCATATTCTTGTCCAATTAGGATTTTTAACCAATCTTGTGCATCTAACAGGTGTTTTTGTGTCATTGGATGATCAATTAGGTCATTTTCGTCCTCCCTAGGCTTATTCATGTCCAATTAGGGTTTTTAACCAATCTTGTGCATCCAATAAGTTCATTTGTGTCATTGGATTAACATTTAGGTCATTTTCGTCCTCCCTAGGCATATTCTTGGCCAATTAGGGTTTTTAACCAGTCTTGTGCATCCAATAGGTGTGTTTCTGTCATTGGATGATCAATTAGGTCATTTTCGTCCTCCCTAGGCTTATTCTTGTCCAATTAGGGTTTTTAACCAATCTTGTGCATCCAATAAGTTCATTTGTGTCATTGGATTAACATTTAGGTCATTTTCGTCCTCCCTTGGCATATTCTTGTCCAATTAGGGTTTTTAACCAATCTTGTGTATCCAATAAGTTGAGTTGTGTCATTGGATTAACATTTAGGTCATTTTCGTCCTCCCTAGGCTTATTCTTGTCCAATTAGGGTTTTTAACCAATCTTGTGCATCCAATAGGTGTGTTTGTGTCATTGGATGATCAATTAGGTCATTTTCGTCCTCCAAAGGCTTATTCTTGTCCAATTAGGGTTTTTAACCAATCTTGTGCATCCAATAAGTTCATTTGTGTCATTGGATTAACATTTAGGTCATTTTCGTCCTCCCTAGGCATATTATTGTCAAATTAGGGTTTTTAACCAATCTTGTGCATCCAATAGGTGTGTTTGTGTCATTGGATGATCAATTAGGTTATTTTCGTCCTCCCTAGGCTTATTCTTGTCCAATTAGGGTTTTTAACTAATCTTGTACATCCAATAAGTTCATTTGTGTCATTGGATGATCAATTAGGTCATTTTCGTCCCCCCTAGGCATATTCTTGTCCAATTAGGGTTTTTAACCAATCTTGTGCATCCAATAGGTGTGTTTGTGTCATTGGATGATCAATTAGGTCATTTTCGTCTTCCCTAGGCTTATTCTTGTCCAATTAGGGTTTTTAACCGATCTTGTGAAATAAATAGGTGTGTTTGTGTCGTTGGATGATCAATTAGGTCATTTTCGTCCTCCCTAGGCATATTCTTGTCCAATTAGGGTTTTTAACCAATCTTGTGCATCCAATAGGTGTGTTTGTGTCATTGGATGATCAATTAGGTCATTTTCGTCCTCCCTAGGCTTATTCTTGTCCAATTACGGTTTTTAACCAATCTTGTGAATCCAATAGGTGTGTTTGTGTGATTGGATGATCAATTAGGTCATTTTCGTCCTCCCTAGGCTTATTCTTGTCCAATTAGGGTTTTTAACCAATCTTGTGCATCCGATAAGTTTGTTTGTGTCATTGAATTAATATTTAGGTCATTTTCGTCCTCCCTAGGCATATTCTTGTCCAATTAGGGTTTTTAACCAATCTTGTGCATCCAATAGGTGTGTTTGTGTCATTGGATGATCAATTAGATCATTTACGTCCTCCCTAGGCTTATTCTTGTCCAATTAGGGTTTTTAACCAATCTTGTGCATCCAATAACTTTGTTTGTGTCATTAAATTAATATTTAGGTCATTTTCGTCCTCCCTAGGCATATTCTTGTCCAATTAGGGTTTTTAATCAATCTTGTGCATCCAATAGGTGTGTTTGTGTCATTGGATGATCAATTAGGTCATTTTCGTCCTCCCTATGCATATTCTTGTCCAATTAGGGTTTTTAACCAATCTTGTGCATCCAATAGGTGTGTTTGTGTCATTGGATGATCAATTAGGTCATTTTAGTCCTCCTTAGGCTTATTCTTGTCCAATTAGGGTTTTTAACCAATCTTGTGCATCCAATAGGTGTGTTTGTGTCATTGGATGATCAATTAGGTCATTTTCGTCCTCCCTAGGCATATTCTTGTCCAATTAGGGTTTTTAACCAATCTTGTGCATCCAATAAGTGTGTTTGTGGCATTGGATGATCAATTAGGTCATTTTCGTCCTCCCTAGGCTTATTCTTGTCCAATTAGGGTTTTTAACCAATCTTGTGCATCCAATAAGTTCATTTGTGTCATTGGATTAACATTTAGGTCATGTTCGTCCTCCCTAGGCATATTCTTGTCCAATTAGGGTTTTTAACCAATCTTGTGCTTCCAATTGGTGTGTTTGTGTCGTTGGATAATCAATTAGGTCATTTTCGTCCTCCCTAGGCTTATTCTTGTCCAATTAGGGTTTTTAACCAATCTTGTGCATCCAATAAGTTTGTTTGTGTCATTGAATTAATATTTAGGTCATTTTCGTCCTCCCTAGGCATATTCTTGTCCAATTAGGGTTTTTAACCAATCTTGTGCATCCAATAGGTGTGTTTGTGTCATTGGATGATCAATTAGGTCATTTTCGTCCTCCCTAGGCATATTCTTGTCCAATTAGGGTTTTTAACGAATCTTGTGCATCCAATAGATGTGTTTGTTTCATTGGATGATCAATTAGGTCATTTTCGTCCTCCCTAGGCTTATTCTTGTCCAATTAGGGTTTTTAACCAATCTTGTGTATCCAATAGGTGTGTTTGTGTTATTGGATGATCAATTAGGTCATTTACGTCCTCCCTAGGCTTATTCTTGTCCAATTAGGGTTTTTATCCAATCTTGTGCATCCAATAACTTTGTTTGTGTCATTGAATTAATATTTAGGTCATTTTCGTCCTCCCTAGGCATATTCTTGTCCAATTAGGGTTTTTAACCAATCTTGTGCATCCAATAGGTGTGTTTGTGTCATTGGATGATCAATTAGGTCATTTTCGTCTTCCCAATGCATATTCTTGTCCAATTAGGGTTTTTAACCAATCTTGTGCATCCAATAGGTGTGTTTGTGTCATTGGATGATCAATTAGGTCATTTTCGTCCTCCCTAGGCATATTCTTGTCCAATTAGGGTTTTTAACCGATCTTGTGCATCCAATAGGTGTGTTGTGTCATTGATTGATCAATTAGGTCATTTTCGTCCTCCCTAGGCATATTCTTGTCCAATTAGGGTTTTTAACCAATCTTGTGCATCCAATAACTTTGTTTGTGTCATTAAATTAATATTTAGGTCATTTTTGTCCTCCCTAGGCATATTCTTGTCCAATTAGGGTTTTTAACCAATCTTGTGCATCCAATAACTTTGTTTGTGTCATTAAATTAATATTTAGGTCATTTTTGTCCTCCCTAGGCATATTCTTGTCCAATTAGGGTTTTTAACAAATCATGTGCATCCAATAACTTTGTTTGTGTCATTAAAATATTATTTAGGTCATTTTCGTCCTCCCTAGGCATATTCTTGTCCAATTAGGGTTTTTAACCAATCTTGTGCATCCAATAGGTGTGTTTGTGTCATTGGATGACCAATTAGGTCATTTTCATCCTCCCTAGGCATATTCTTGTCCAATTAGGGTTTTTAACCAATCTTGTGCATCCAATAGGTGTGTTTGTGTCATTGGATGATCAATTAGGTCATTTTCGTCCTCCCTAGGCTTATTCTATCCAATAAGTTCATTTGTGTCATTGGATGATCAATTAGGTCATTTTCGTCCTCCCTAGGCATATTCTTGTCCAATTAGGGTTTTTAACCAATCTTGTGCATCCAATAGGTGTGTTTGTGTCATTGGATGTTCAATTAGGTCATTTTCGTCCTCCCTTGGCTTATTCTTGTCCAATTAGGGTTTTTAACCAATCTTGTGCATCCAATAGGTGTGTTTGTGTCATTGGATGATCAATTAGGTCATTTTCGTCCTCCCTAGGCATATTCTTGTCCAATTAGGGTTTTTAACCAATCTTGTGCATCCAATAGGTGTGTTTGTGTCATTGGATGACGAATTAGGTCATTTTCGTCCTCCCTAGGCATATTCTTGTCCAATTAGGGTTTTTAACCAATCTTGTGCATCCAATAGGTGTGTTTGTGTCATTGGATGATCAATTAGGTCATTTTCGTCCTCCCTAGGCTTATTCTTGTCCAATTAGGGTTTTTAACCAATCTTGTGCATCCAATAACTTTGTTTGTGTCGTTGAATTAATATTTAGGTCATTTTCGTCCTCATTAGGCATATTCTTGTCCAATTAGGGTTTTTAACCAATCTTGTGCATCCAATAGGTGTGTTTGTGTCATTGGATGATCAATTAGGTCATTTTCGTCCTCCCTAGGCTTATTCTTGTCCAATTAGGGTTTTTAACCAATCTTGTGCATCCAATAACTTTGTTTGTGTCATTGAATTAATATTTAGGTCATTTTCGTCCTCCCTAGGCATATTCTTGTCCAATTAGGGTTTTTAACCAATCTTGTGCATCCAATAGGTGTGTTTGTGTCATTGGATGATCAATTAGGTCATTTTCGTTCCCCCTAGGCTTATTCTTGTCCAATTAGGGTTTTTCACCAATCTTGTGCATCCAATAACTTTGTTTGTGTCATTGAATTAATATTTAGGTCATTTTCGTCCTCCCTAGGCATATTCTTGTCCAATTAGGGTTTTTAACCAATCTTGTGCATCCAATAGGTGTGTTTGTGTCATTGGATGATCAATTAGGTCATTTTCGTCCTCCCTAGGCTTATTCTTGTCCAATTAGGGTTTTTAACCAATCTTGTGCATCCAATAACTTTGTTTGTGTCATTGAATTAATATTTAGGTCATTTTCGTCCTCCCTAGGCATATTCTTGTCCAATTAGGGTTTTTAACCAATCTTGTGCATCCAATAGGTGTGTTTGTGTCATTGGATGATCAATTAAGTCATTTTCGTCTTCCCTAAGCTTATTCTTATCCAATTAGGATTTTTAACCAATCTTGTGCATCCAATAACTTTGTTTGTGTCATTGAATTAATATTTAGGTCATTTTCATCCTCCCTAGGCATATTCTTGTTTAATTAGGGTTTTTAACCAATCTTGTGCATCCAATAGGTGTGTTTGTGTCATTGGATGATCAATTAGGTCATTTTCGTCCTCCCTAGGCTTATTCTTGTCCAATTAGGGTTTTTAACCAATCTTGTGCATCCAATAACTTTGTTTGTGTCATTGAATTAATATTTAGGTCATGTTCGTCCTCCCTAGGCATATTCTTATCCAATTAGGGTTTTTAACCAATCTTGTGCATCCAATAGGTGTGTTTGTGTCAATGGATGATCAATTAGGTCATTTTCGTCCTTTCTATGCTTATTCTTGTCCAATTAGGGTTTTTAACCAATCTTGTGCATCCAATAAGTTCATTTGTGTCATTGGATGATCAATTAGGTCATTTTCGTCCTCCCTAGGCATATTCTTGTCCAACTAGGGTTTTTAACCAATCTTGTGCACCCAATAAGTTCATTTGTGTCATTGGATGATCAATTAGGTCATTTTCGTCCTCCCTAGGCTTATTCTTGTCCAATTAGGGTTTTTAACCAATCTTGTGCATCCAATAGGTGTGTTTGTGTCATTGGATGATCAATTAGGTCATTTTCGTCCTCCCAAGACTTATTCTTGTCAAATTAGGGTTTTTAACCAATCTTGTGCATCCAATAACTTTGTTTGTGTCATTGAATTAATATTTAAGTCATTTTCGTCCTCCCTAGGCATATTCTTGTCCAATTAGGGTTTTTAACCAATCTTGTGCATCCAATAAGTTCATTTGTGTCATTGGATGATCAATTAGGTCATTTTCGTCCTCCCTAGGCATATTCTTGTCCAACTAGGGTTTTTAACCAATCTTGTGCTTCCAATAGGTGTGTTTGTGTCATTGGATGATCAATTAGGTCATTTTCGTCCTCCCTAGTCTTATTCTTGTCCAATTAGGGTTTTTAACCAATCTTGTGCATCCAATAACTTTGTTTGTGTCATTGAATTAATATTTAGGTCATTTTCGTCCTCCCTAGGCATATTCTTGTCCAATTAGGGTTTTTAACCAATCTTGTGCATCCAATAGGTGTGTTTGTGTCATTGGATGATCAATTAGGTCATTTTCCTCCTCCCTAGTCTTGTTCTTGTCCAATTAGGGTTTTTAACCAATCTTGTGCATCCAATAACTTTGTTTGTGTCATTGAATTAATATTTAGGTCATTTTCGTCCTCCCTAGGCATATTCTTGTCCAATTAGGGTTTTTAACCAATCTTGTGCATCCAATAGGTGTGTTTGTGTCATTGGATGATCAATTAGGTCATTTTCGTCCTCCCTAGGCTTATTCTTGTCCAATTAGGGTTTTTAACCAATCTTGTGCATCCTATAAGTTCATTTGTGTCATTGGATGATCAATTAGGTCATTTTCTTCCCCCCTTGGCATATTCTTCTCCAACTAGGGTTTTGAACCAATCTTGTGCATCCAATAGGTGTGTTTGTGTCACTGGATGATCAATTAGGTCATTTTCGTCCTCCATAGGCTTATTCTTGTCCAATTAGGGTTTTTAACCAATCTTGTGCATCCAATAGGTGTGTTTGTGTCATTGGATGATCAATTAGGTCATTTTCGTCCTCCGTAGGCTTATTCTTGTCCAATTAGGGTTTTTAACCAATCTTGTGCATCCAATAAGTTGAGTTGTGTCATTGGATTAACATTTATGTCATTTTCGTTCTCCCTAGGCTTATTCTTGTCCAATTAGGGTTTTTAACCAATCTTGTGCATCCAATAAGTTCATTTGTGTTATTGGATTAACATTTAGGTCATATTAGTCCTCCCTAGGCTCATCTTGTCCAATTAGGGTTTTTAACCAATCTTGTGCATCCAATAGGTGTGTTTGTGTCATTGGATGATCAATTAGGTCATTTTCGTCCTCCCTAGGCATATTCTTGTCCAGTTAGGGTTTTTAACCAATCTTGTGCATCCAATAGGTGTGTTTGTGTCATTGGATGATCAATTAGGTCATTTTTCGTCCTCCCTAGGCATATTCTTGTCCAATTAGTGTTTTTAACCAATCCTGTGCATCCAATAGGTGTGTTTGTGTCATTGGATGATCAATTAGGTCATTTTCGTCCTCCCTAGGCATGTTCTTGTCCAACTAGGGTTTTTTACCAATTTTGTGCATCCAATAGGTGTGTTTGTGTCATTGGATGATCAATTAGGTCATTTTCGTCCTCCCTAGGCTTATTCTTGTCCAATTAGGGTTTTTAACCAATCTTGTGCATCCAATAAGTTGAGTTGTGTCATTGGATTAACATTTAGGTCTTTTTCGTTCTCCCTAGGCTTATTCTTGTCCAATTAGGGTTTTTAACCAAATTTGTGCATCCAATAAGTTCATTTGTGTTATTTGATTAACATTTAGGTCATATTCGTCCTCCCTAGGCATATTCTTGTCCAATTAGGGTTTTTAACCAATCTTCTGCATCCAATAGGTGTGTTTGTGTCATTGGATGATCAATTAGGTCATTTTCGTCCTCCCTAGGCATATTCTTGTCCAGTTAGGGTTTTTAACCAATCTTGTGCATCCAATAGGTGTGTTTGTGTCATTGGATGATCAATTAGGTCATTTTCGTCCTCCCTAGGCTTATTCTTGTCCAATTAGGGTTTTTAACCAATCTTGTGCATCCAATAAGTTTATTTGTTTCATTGGATTAACATTTAGGTCAATTTCGTTCTCCCTAGGCTTATTCTTGTCCAATTAGGGTTTTTAACCAATCTTGTGCATCCAATAAGTTCATTTGTGTTATTGGATTAACATTTAGGTCATATTCGTCCTCCCTAGGCATATTCTTGTCCAATTAGGGTTTTTAACCAATCTTGTGCATCCAATAGGTGTGTTTGTGTCATTGGATGATCAATTAGGTCATTTTCGTCCTCCCTAGGCATATTCTTGTCAGTTAGGGTTTTTAACCAATCTTGTGCATCCAATAGGTGTGTTTGTATCATTGGATGATCAATTAGGTCATTTTCGTCCTCCCTAGGCATATTCTTGTCCAATTAGGGTTTTTAACCAATCTTGTGCATCCAATAGGTGTGTTTGTGTCATTCGATGATCAATTAGGTCATTTTCGTCCTCCCTAGGCATGTTCTTGTCCAACTAGGGCTTTTAACCAATTTTGTGCATCCAATAGGTGTGTTTGTGTCATTGGATGATCAATTAGGTCATTTTCGTCCTCCCTAGACTTATTCTTGTCCAATTAGGGTTTTTAACCAATCTTGTGCATCCAATAAGTTGAGTTGTGTCATTGGATTAACATTTAGGTCATTTTCGTTCTCCCTAGACTTATTCTTGTCCAATTAGAGTTTTTAACCAATCTTGTGCAACCAATAAGTTCATTTGTGTCATTGGATTAACATTTAGGTCATTTTCCTCCTCCCTAGGTATATTCTTGTCCAATTAGGGTTTTTAACCATTCTTGTGCATCCAATAGGTGTGTTTGTGTCATTGGATAATCAATTTAGGTCATTTTCGTCCTCCCTAGGCATATTCTTGTCGAATTAGGGTTTTTAACCAATCTTGTGCATCCAATAGGTGAGTTTGTGTCATTGGATGATCAATTAGGTCATTTTCGTCCTCCCTAGGCTTATTCTTGTCCAATTAGGGTTTTTAACGAATCTTGTGCACCAATAGGTGTGTTTGTGTCATTGGATGATCAATTAGGTCATTTTCGTCCTCCCTAGGCTTATTCTTGCCCAATTAGGGTTTTTAACCAATCTTGTGCATCCAATAAGTTGAGTTGTGTCATTGGATTAGCATTTAGGTCATTTTCGTCCTCCCTAGTCTTGTTCTTGTCCAATTAGGGTTTTTAACCAATCTTGTGCATCCAATAAGTTCATTTGTGTCATTGGATTAACATTTAGGTCATTTTCGTCCTCCCTAGGCTTATTCTTGTCCAATTAGGGTTTTTAACCAACCTTGTGCATCCAATAAGTTTGTTTGTGTCATTGAATTAATATTTAGGTCATTTACGTCCTCCCTAGGCATATTCTTGTCCGATTAGGGTTTTTAACCAATCTTGTGCATCCAATAGGTGTGTTTGTGTCATTGGATGATCAATTAGGTCATTTTCGTCCTCCCTAGGCTTATTCTTGTCCAATTAGGATTTTTAACCAATCTTGTGCATCCAATAAGTTGAGTTGTTTCATTGGATTAACATTTAGGTCACTTTCGTCCCCCCTAGGCTTATTCTTGTCCAATTAAGGTTTTTAACCAATCTTGTGCATCCAATAGGTGTGTTTGTGTCGTTGGATGATCAATTAGGTCATTTTCGTCCTCCCTAGGCTTATTCTTGTCCAATTAGGGTTTTTAACCAATCTTGTGCATCCAATAAGTTCGTTTGTGTCATTGGATTAACATTTAGGTCATTTTCGTCCTCCCTAGGCTTATTTTTGTCCAATTAGGGTTTTTAACCAACCTTGTGCATCCAATAAGTTTGTTTGTGTCATTGAATTAATATTTAGGTCATTTTCGTCCTCCCTAGGCATATTCTTGTCCAATTAGGGTTTTTAACCAATCTTGTGCATCCAATAGGTGTGTTTGTGTCATTGGATGATCAATTAGGACATTTTCGTCCTCCCTAGGCTTATTTTTGTCAATTTAGGGCTTTTAACCAATCTTGTGCATCCAATAAGCTCATTTGTGTCATTGGATTAACATTTAGGTCATTTTCGTCCTCCCTAGGCATATTCTTGTCCAATTAGGGTTTTTAACCAATCTTGTGCTTCCAATAGGTGTGTTTGTGTCATTGGACGATGAATTAGGCCATTTTCGTCCTCCCTAGGCTTATTCTTGTCCAATTTGGGTTTTTAAGCAAACTTGTTCATCCAATAACTTTGTTTGTGTCATTGAATTAATATTTAGGTCATTTTCGTCCTCCCTAGGCATATTCTTGTCCAATTAGGGTTTTTAACCAATCTTGTGCATCCAATAGGTGTGTTTGTGTCATTGGATGATCAATTAGGTCATTTTCGTTCTCCCTAGGCTTATTCTTGTCCAATTAGGGTTTTTAACCAATCTTCTGCATCCAATAGGTGTGTTTGTGTCATTGGATGATCAATTAGGTCATTTTCGTCCTCCCTAGGCATATTCTTGTCCAGTTAGGGTTTTTAACCAATCTTGTGCATCCAATAGGTGTGTTTGTGTCATTCGATGATCAATTAGGTCATTTTCGTCCTCCCTAGGCATGTTCTTGTCCAACTAGGGCTTTTAACTAATTTTGTGCATCCAATAGGTGTGTTTGTGTCATTGGATGATCAATTAGGTCATTTTCGTCCTCCCTAGACTTATTCTTGTTCAATTAGGGTTTTTAACCAATCTTGTGCATCCAATAAGTTGAGTTGTGTCATTGGATTTACATTTAGGTCATTTTCGTTCTCCCTAGGCTTATTCTTGTCCAATTAGGGTTTTTAACCAATCTTGTGCAACCAATAAGTTCATTTGTGTCATTGGATTAACATTTAGGTCATTTTCGTCCTCCCTAGGTATATTCTTGTCCAATTAGGGTTTTTAACCAATCTTGTGCATCCAATAGGTGTGTTTGTGTCATTGGATAATCAATTTAGGTCATTTTCGTCCTCCCTAGGCATATTCTTGTCGAATTAGGGTTTTTAACCAATCTTGTGCGTCCAATAGGTGTGTTTGTGGCAATGGATGATCAATTAGGTCATTTTCGTCCTCCCTAGGCTTATTCTTGTCCAATTAGGGTTTTTAACCAATCTTGTGCATCCAATAGGTGTGTTTGTGTCATTGGATGATCAATTAGGTCATTTTCGTCCTCCCTAGGCTTATTCTTGCCCAATTAGGGGTTTTAACCAATCTTGTGCATCCAATAAGTTGAGTTGTGTCATTGGATTAGCATTTAGGTCATTTTCGTCCTCCCTAGTCTTATTCTTGTCCAATTAGGGTTTTTAACTAATCTTGTGCATCCAATAAGTTCATTTGTGTCATTGGATTAACATTTAGGTCATTTTCGTCCTCCCAAGGCTTATTCTTGTCCAATTAGGGTTTTTAACCAACCTTGTGCATCCAATAAGTTTGTTTGTGTCATTGAATTAATATTTAGGTCATTTTCGTCCTCCCTAGACATATTCTTGTCCAATTAGGGTTTTTAACCAATCTTGTGCATCAAATAGGTGTGTTTGTGTCATTGGATGATCAATTAGATCATTTTCGTCCTCCCTAGGCTTATTCTTGTCCAATTATGGTTTTTAACCAATCTTGTGCATCCAATAGGTGTGTTTGTGTCATTGGATGATCAATTAGGTCATTTTCGTCCTCCCTAGGCATATTCTTGTCCAATTAGGGTTTTTAACCAATCTTGTGCATCCAATAGGTGTGTTTGTGTTATTGGATAATCAATTAGGTCATTTACGTCCTCCCTAGGCTTATTCTTGTCCAATTAGGGTTTTTAACCAATCTTGTGCATCCAATAGCTTTGTTTGTGTCATTGAATTAATATTTAGGTCATTTTCGTCCTCCCTAGGCATATTCTTGTCCAATTAGGGTTTTTAACCAATCTTGTGCATCCAATAGGTGTGTTTGTGTCATTGGATGATCAATTAGGTCATTTTCGTCCTCGCTAGGCTTATTCATGTCCAATTAGGGTTTTTAACCAATCTTGTGCATCCAATAGGTGTGTTTGTGTCATTGGATGATCAATTAGGTCATTTTCGTCCTCCCTAGGCTTATTCTTGTCCAATTAGGGTTTTTAACCAATCTTGTGCATCCAATAAGTTCATTTGAGTTATTGGATTAACATTTAGGTCATATTCGTCCTCCCTAGGCATATTCTTGTCCAATTAGGGTTTTTAACCAATCTTGTGCATCCAATAGGTGTGTTTGTGTCATTGGATGATCAATTAGGTCATTTTCGTCCTCCCTAGGCATATTCTTGTCCAGTTAGGGTTTTTAACCAATCTTGTGCATCCAATAAGTTGAGTTGTGGCATTGGATTAACATTTAGGTCATTTTCATTCTCCCTAGGCTTATTCTTGTCCAATTAGGGTTTTTAACCAATCTTGTGCATCCAATAACTTTGTTTGTGTCATTGAATTAATATTTAGGTCATTTTCGTCCTCCCTAGGCATATTCTTGTCCAATTAGGGTTTTTAACCAATCTTGTGCATCCAATAGGTGTGTTTGTGTCATAGGATGATCAATTAAGTTATTTTCGTCCTTCCTAGGCTTATTCTTGTCCAATTATGGTTTTTAACAAATCTTGTGCATCCAATAGGTGTGTTTGTGTCATTGGATGATCAATTAGGTCATTTTCGTCCTCCCTAGGCATATTCTTGTCCAATTAGGGTTTTTAACCAATCTTGTGCATCCAATAGGTGTGTTTGTGTCATTGGATGATCAATTAGGTCATTTTCGTCCTCCCTAGGCTTATTCTATCCAATACGTTCATTTGTGTCATTGGATGATCAATTAGGTCATTTTCGTCCTCCCTAGGCTTATTCTTGCCCAATTAGGGTTTTTAACCAATCTTGTGCATCCAATAAGTTGAGTTGTGTCATTGGATTAGCATTTAGGTCATTTTCGTCTTCCCTAGGTTTATTCTTGTCCAATTAGGGTTTTTAACCAATCTTGTGCATCCAATAGGTGTGTTTGTGTCATTGGATGACCAATTAGGTCATTTTCGTCCTCCCTAGGCATATTCTTGTCCAGTTAGGGTTTTTAACCAATCTTGTGCATCCAATAGGTGTGTTTGTGTCATTGGATGATCAATTAGGTCATTTTCGTCCTCCCTAGGCTTATTCTTGTCCAATTAGGGTTTTTAACCAATCTTGTGCATCCAATAGGTGTGTTTCTGTCATTGGATGATCAATTAGGTCATTTTCGTTCTCCCTAGGCTTATTCTTGTCCAATTAGGGTTTTTAACCAATCTTGTGCATCCAATAAGTTCATTTGTGTCATTGGATTAACATTTAGGTCATTTTCGTCCTCCCTTGGCATATTCTTGTCCAATTAGGGTTTTTAACCAATCTTGTGCATCTAATAGGTGTGTTTGTGTCATTGGATGATCAATTAGGTCATTTTCGTCCTCCCTAACCTTATTCATGTCCAATTAGGGTTTTTAACCAATCTTGTGCATCCAATAAGTTCATTTGTGTCATTGGATTAACATTTAGGTCATTTTCGTCCTCCCTAGGCATATTCTTGGCCAATTAGGGTTTTTTTTACCAATCTTGTGCATCCAATAGGTGTGTTTGTGTCATTGGATGATCAATTAGGTCATTTTTCTCCTCCCTAGGCCTATTCTTGTCCAATTAGGGTTTTTAACCAAACTTGTGCATCCAATAAGTTCATTTGTGTCATTGGATTAACATTTAGGTCATTTTCGTCTTCCCTAGGCATATTCTTGTCCAATTAGGGTTTTTAACCAATCATGTGCATCCAATAGGTGTGTTTGTGTCATTGGATGATCAATTAGGTCATTTTCGTCCTCCTTAGGCATATTCTTGTCCAATTAGGGTTTTTAACCAATCTTGTGCATCCAATAAGTTCATTTGTGTCATTGGATGATCAATTAGGTCATTTTCGTCCTCCCTAGGCATATTCTTGTCCAACTAGGGTTTTTAACCAATCTTGTGCATCCAATAGGTGTGTTTGTGTCATTGGATAATCAATTAGGTCATTTTCCTCCTCCCTAGGCTTATTCTTGTCCAATTAGGGTTTTTAACCAATCTTGTGCATCCAATAAGTTGAGTTGCGTCATTAGATTAACATTTAGGTCATTTTCGTTCTCCCTAGGCTTATTCTTCTCCAATTAGGGTTTTTAACCAATCTTGTGCATCCAATAAGTTCATTTGTGTTATTGGATTAACATTTAGGTCATATTCGTCCTCCCTAGGCATATTCTTGTCCAATTAGGGTTTTTAACCAATCTTGTGCATCCAATAGGTGTGTTTGTGTCATTGGATGATCAATTAGGTCATTTTCGTCCTCCCTAGGCATATTATTGTCCAGTTAGGGTTTTTAACCAATCTTGTGCATCCAATAGGTGTGTTTGTATCATTGGATGATCAATTAGGTCATTTTCGTCCTCCCTAGGCATATTCTTGTCCAATTAGGGTTTTTAACCAATCTTGTGCATCCAATAAGTTTGTTTGTGTCATTGAATTAATATTTAGGTCATTTTCGTCCTCCTTAGGCATATTCTTGTCCAATTAGGGTTTTTAACCAATCTTGTGCATCCAATAGTCGTGTTTGTGTCATTGGATAATCAATTAGGTCATTTTCGTCCTCCCTAGGCTTATTCTTGTCCAATTAGGATTTTTAACCAATCTTGTGCATCCAATAAGTTTGTTTGTGTCATTGAATTAATATTTAGGTCATTTTCGTCCTCCCTAGGCATATTCTTGTCCAATTAGGGTTTTTAACCAATCTTGTGCATCCAATAGGTGTGTTTGTGTCATTGGATGATCAATTAGGTCATTTTCGTTCTCCCTAGGCTTATTCTTGTCCAATTTGGGTTTTTAACCAATCTTGTGCATCCAATAGGTGTGTTGTGTCATTGGATGATCAATTAGGTCATTTTCGTCCTCCCTAGGCTTATTCTTGTCCAATTAGGGTTTTTAACCAATCTTGTGCATCTAATAAGTTCATTTGTGTTATTGGATTAACATTTAGGTCATATTCGTCCTCCCTAGGCATATTCTTGTCCAATTAGGATTTTTAACCAATTTTGTGCATCCAATAGGTGTGTTTGTGTCATTGGATGATCAATTAGGTCATTTTCGTTCTCCCTAGGCTTATTCTTGTCCAATTAGGGTTTTTAACCAATCTTCTGCATCCAATAGGTGTGTTTGTGTCATTGGATGATCAATTAGGTCATTTTCGTCCTCCCTAGGCATATTCTTGTCCAGTTAGGGTTTTTAACCAATCTTGTGCATCCAATAGGTGTGTTTGTATCATTGGATGATCAATTAGGTCATTTTCGTCCTCCCTAGGCATATTCTTGTCCAATTAGGGTTTTTAACCAATCTTGTGCATCCAATAGGTGTGTTTGTGTCATTCGATGATCAATTAGGTCATTTTCGTCCTCCCTAGGCATGTTCTTGTCCAACTAGGGCTTTTAACCAATTTTGTGCATCCAATAGGTGTGTTTGTGTCATTGGATGATCAATTAGGTCATTTTCGTCCTCCCTAGACTTATTCTTGTCCAATTAGGGTTTTTAACCAATCTTGTGCATCCAATAAGTTGAATTGTGTCATTGGATTTACATTTAGGTCATTTTCGTTCTCCCTAGGCTTATTCTTGTCCAATTAGGGTTTTTAACCAATCTTGTGCAACCAATAAGTTCATTTGTGTCATTGGATTAACATTTAGGTCATTTTCGTCCTCCCTAGGTATATTCTTGTCCAATTAGGGTTTTTAACCAATCTTGTGCATCCAATAGGTGTGTTTGTGTCATTGGATAATCAATTTAGGTCATTTTCGTCCTCCCTAGGCATATTCTTGTCGAATTAGGGTTTTTAACCAATCTTGTGCATCCAATAGGTGTGTTTGTGTCATTCGATGATCAATTAGGTCATTTTCGTCCTCCCTAGGCATGTTCTTGTCCAACTAGGGCTTTTAACCAATTTTGTGCATCCAATAGGTGTGTTTGTGTCATTGGATGATCAATTAGGTCATTTTCGTCCTCCCTAGACTTATTCTTGTCCAATTAGGGTTTTTAACCAATCTTGTGCATCCAATAAGTTGAGTTGTGTCATTGGATTTACATTTAGGTCATTTTCGTTCTCCCTAGGCTTATTCTTGTCCAATTAGGGTTTTTAACCAATCTTGTGCAACCAATAAGTTCATTTGTGTCATTGGATTAACATTTAGGTCATTTTCGTCCTCCCTAGGTATATTCTTGTCCAATTAGGTTTTTTAACCAATCTTGTGCATCCAATAGGTGTGTTTGTGGCAATGGATGATCAATTAGTTCATTTTCGTCCTCCCTAGGCTTATTCTTGTCCAATTAGGGTTTTTAACCAATCTTGTGCATCCAATAGGTGTGTTTGTGTCATTGGATGATCAATTAGGTCATTTTCGTTCTCCCTAGGCTTATTCTTGTTCAATTAGGGTTTTTAACCAATCTTGTGCATCCTATAAGTTCATTTGTGTTATTGGATTAACATTTAGGTCATATTCGTCCTCCCTAGGCATATTCTTGTCCAATTAGGGTTTTTAACCAATCTTGTGCATCCAATAGGTGTGTTTGTGTCATTGGATGATCAATTAGGTCATTTTCGTCATCCCTAGGCATATTCTTGTTTAGTTAGGGTTTTTAACCAATCTTGTGCATCCAATAGGTGTGTTTGTGTCATTGGATGATCAATTAGGTCATTTTCGTCCTCCCTAGGCTTATTCTTGTCCAATTAGGGTTTTTAACCAATCTTGTGCATCCAATAAGTTCATTAGTGTCATTGGATCATCAATTAGGTCATTTTCGTCCTCCCTAGACATGTTCTTGTCCAACTAGGGTTTTTAACCAATCTTGTGGATCCAATAGGTGTGTTTGTGTCATTGGATGATCAATTAGGTCATTTTCGTCCTCCCTAGGCTTATTCTTGTCCAATTAGGGTTTTTAACCAATCTTGTGCATCTAATAAGTTTGTTTGTGTCATTGAATTAATATTTAGGTCATTTTCGTCCTCCCTAGGCATATTCTTGTCCAATTAGGGTTTTTAACCAATCTTGTGCATCCAATAGGTGTGTTTGTGTCATTGGATGATCAATTACGTCATTTTCGTCCTCCCTAGGCTTATTCTTGTCCAATTATGGTTTTTAACCAATCTTGTGCATCCAATAGGTGTGTTTGTGTCATTGGATGATCAATTAGGTCATTTTCGTCCTCCCTAGGCATATTCTTGTCCAATTAGGGTTTTTAACCAATCTTCTGCATCCAATAGGTGTGTGTGTGTCATTGGATAATCAATTTAGGTCATTTTCGTCCTCCCTAGGCATATTCTTGTCGAATTAGGGTTTTTAACCAATCTTGTGCATCCAATAGGTGTGTTTGTGGTAATGGATGATCAATTAGGTCATTTTCGTCCTCCCTAGGCTTATTCTTGTCCAATTAGGGTTTTTAACCAATCTTTTGCATCCAATAGGTGTGTTTGTGTCATTGGATGATCAATTAGGTCATTTTCGTCCTCCCTAGGCTTATTCTTGTCCAATTAGGTTTTTTAACCAATCTTGTGCGTCCAATAGGTGTGTTTGTGTCATTGGATGATCAATTAGGTCATTTTCGTCCTCCCTAGGCTTATTCTTGTCCAATTAGGGTTTTTAACCAATCTTGTGCATCCGATAAGTTTGTTTGTGTCATTGAATTAATATTTAGGTCATTTTCGTCCTCCCTAGGCATATTCTTGTCCAATTAGGGTTTTTAACCAATCTTGTGCATCCAATAGGTGTGTTTGTGTCATTGGATGATCAATTAGGTCATTTTCGTCCTCCCTAGGCTTATTCTTGTCCAATTAGGGTTTTTAACCAATCTTGTGCATCTAATAGGTGTGTATGTGATATTGGATGATCAATTAGGTCATTTTCGTCCTCCCTAGGCTTATTCTTGTCCAATTAGGGTTTTTAATAAATCTTGTGCATCCAATAAGTTGAGTTGTGTCATTGGATTAACATTTAGGTCATTTTTGTCCTCCCTAGACTTATTCTTGTCCAATTAGGGTTTTTAACCAATCTTGTGCATCCAATAGGTGTGTTTGTGTCATTGGATGATCAATTAGGTCATTTTCGTCCTCCCTAGGCTTATTCTTGTCCAATTAGGGTTTTTAACCAATCTTGTGCATCCAATAGGTGAGTTTGTGTCATTGGATGATTAATTAGGTCATTTTCGTCCTTCCTAGGCATATTCTTGTCCAATTAGGGTTTTTAACCAGTCTTGTGCATCCAATTGGTGTGTTTGTGTCATTGGATGATCAATTAGGTCATTTTCGTCCTCCGAAGGCTTATTCTTGTCCAACTAGGGTTTTTAACCAATCTTGTGCATCCAATAAGTTCATTTGTGTCATTGGATTAACATTTAGGTCATTTTCGTCCTCCCTAGGCATATTCTTGTCCCATTAGGGTTTTTAACCAATCTTGTGCATCCAATAGGTGTGTTTGTGTCATTGGATGATCAATTAGGTCATTTTCGTCCACCCTAGGCTTATTCTTGTCCAATTAGGGTTTTTAACCAATCTTGTGCATCCAATAAGTTCATTTGTGTTATTGGATTAACATTTAGGTCATATTCGTCCTCCCTAGGCATATTCTTGTCCAATTAGGGTTTTTAACCAATCTTGTGCATCCAATAGGTGTGTTTGTGTCATTGGATGATCAATTAGGTCATTTTCGTCCTCCCTAGGCATATTATTGTCCAGTTAGGGTTTTTAACCAATCTTGTGCATCCAATAGGTGTGTTTGTGTCATTGGATGATCAATTAGGTCATTTTCGTCCTCCCTAGGCTTATTCTTGCCCAATTAGGGTTTTTAACCAATCTTGTGCATCCAATAAGTTGAGTTGTGTCATTGGATTAGCATTTAGGTCATTTTCGTCCTCCCCAGGCTTATTCTTGTCCAATTAGGATTTTTAACCAATCTTGTGCATCCAATAAGTTCATTTGTGTCATTGGATGATCAATTAGGTCATTTTCGTCCTCCCTAGGCTTATTCTTGTCCAATTAGGGTTTTTAACCAATCTTGTGCATCCAATAGGTGTGTTTGTGTCATTGGATGATCAATTAGGTCATTTTCGTCCTCCCTAGGCTTATTCTTGTCCAATTAGGGTTTTTAACCAATCTTGTGCATCCAATAGGTGTGTTTGTGTCATTGGATGATCAATTAGGGCATTTTCGTCCTCCCTAGGCTTATTCTTGTCCAATTAGGGTATTTAACCAATCTTGGGCATCCGATAAGTTTGTTTGTGTCATTGAATTAATATTTAGGTCATTTTCGTCCTCCCTAGGCATATTCTTGTCCAATTAGGGTTTTTAACCAATCTTGTGCATCCAATAGGTGTGTTTGTGTCATTGGATGATCAATTAGGTCATTTTCGTCCTCCCTAGGCTTATTCTTGTCCAATTAGGGTTTTTAACCAATCTTGTGCATCCAATAAGTTCATTGGTGTCATTGTATGATCAATTAGGTCATTTTCGTCCTCCATAGGCTTATTCTTGACCAACTAGGGTTTTTAACCAATCTTGTGCCTCCAATAGGTGTGTTTGTGTCATTGGATGATCAATTAGGTCATTTTCGTCCTCCCTAGGCTTATTCTTGTCCAATTACGGTTTTTAACCAATCTTGTGCATCCAATAAGTTGAGTTGTGTCATTGGATTAACATTTAGGTCATTTTCGTTCTCCCTAGGCTTATTCTTGTCCAATTAGGGTTTTTAACCAATCTTGTGCATCCAATAAGTTCATTTGTGTTATTGGATTAACATTTAGGTCATATTCGTCCTCCCTAGGCATATTCTTGTCCAATTAGGGTTTTTAACCAATCTTGTGCATCCAATAGGTGTGTTTGTGTCATTGGATGATCAATTAGGTCATTTTCGTCCTCCGTAGGCATATTCTTGTCCAACTAGGGTTTTAAACCAATCTTGTGCATCCAATAGGTGTGTTTGTGTCATTGGATGATCAATTAGGTCATTTTCGTCCTCCCTAGGCTTATTCTTGTCCAATTAAGGTTTTTAACCAATCTTGTGCATCCAATAGGTGTGTTTGTTTCATTGGATGATCAATTAGGTCTTTTTCGTCCTCCCTAGGCTTATTCTTGTCCAATTAGGGTTTTTAACCAATCTTGTGCATCCAATAGGTGTGTTGTTTCATTGGATGATCAATTAGGTCTTTTTCGTCCTCCCTAGGCTTATTCTTGTCCAATTAGGGTTTTTAACCAATCTTGGGCATCCAATAAGTTCATTTGTGTCATTGGATTAACATTTTGGTCATATCCGTCCTCCCTAGGCATATTCTTGTCCAATTAGGGTTTTTAACCAATCTTGTGCATCCAATAGGTGTGTTTGTGTCATTGGATGATCAATTAGGTCATTTTCGTCCTCCCTAGGCTTATTCTTGTCCAATTAGGGTTTTTAACCAATCTTGTGCATCCAATAAGTTGAGTTGTGTCATTGGATTAACATTTAGGTCATTTTCGTTCTCCCTAGGCTTATTCTTGTCGAATTAGGGTTTTTAACCAATCTTGTGCATCCAATAAGTTCATTTGTGTTATTGGATTAACATTTAGGTCATATTCGTTCTCCCTAGGCATATTCTTGTCCAATTAGGGTTTTTAACCAAACTTTTGCATCCAATAGGTGTGTTTGTGTCATTCGATGATCAATTAGGTCATTTTCGTCCTCCCTAGGCATATTCTTGTCCAATTAGGGTTTTTAACCAATCTTGTGCATCCAATAGGTGTGTTTGTGTCATTGGATGATCAATTAGGTCATTTTCGTCCCCCCTAGGCTTATTCTTGTCCAATTAGGGTTTTTAACCAATCTTGTGCATCCAATAGGTGTGTTTGTGTCATTGGATGATATATTAGGTCATTTTCTTCCTCCCTAGGCTTATTCTTGTCCAATTAGGGTTTTTAACCAATCTTGTGCATCCAATAGGTGTGTTTGTGTCATTGGATGATCAATTAGGTCATTTTCGTCCTCCCTAGACTTATTCTTGTCCAATTAGGGTTTTTAACCAATCTTGTGCATCCAATAGGTGTGTTTGTGTCATTGGATGATCAATTGGGTCATTTTCGTCCTCCCTAGGCATATTCTTGTCCAATTAGGGTTTTTAACCAATCTTGTGCATCCAATAGGTGTGTTTGTGGCAATGGATGATCAATTTGGACATTTTCGTCCTCCCTAGGCTTATTCTTGTCCAATTAGGGTTTTAACCAATCTTGTGCATCCAATAGGTGTGTTTGTGTCATTGGATGATCAATTAGGTCATTTTCGTCCTCCCTAGGCTTATTCTTGTCCAATTAGGGTTTTAACCAATCTTGTGCATCCAATAGGTGTGTTTGTGTCATTGGATGATCAATTAGGTCATTTTCGTCCTCCCAAGGCTTATTCTTGTCCAATTAGGGTTTTTAACCAATCTTGTGCATCCAATAGGTGTGTTTGTGTCATTGGATGATATATTAGGTCATTTTCTTCCTCCCTAGGCTTATTCTTGTCCAATTAGGGTTTTTAACCAATCTTGTGCATCCAATAGGTGTGTTTGAGTTATTGGATGATCAATTAGGTCATTTTCGTCCTCACTAAGCTTATTCTTGTCCAATTAGGGTTTTAACCAATCTTGTGCATCCAATAGGTGTGTTTGTGTCATTGGATGATATATTAGGTCATTTTCTTCCTCCCTAGGCTTATTCTTGTCCAATTAGGGTTTTTAACCAATCTTGTGCATCCAATAACTTTGTTTGTGTCATTGAATTAATATTTAGATCATTTTCGTCCTCCCTAGGCATATTCTTGTCCAATTAGGGTTTTTAACCAATCTTGTGCATCCAATAGGTGTGTTTGTGTCATTGGATGTTCAATTAGGTCATTTTCGTCCTCCCAAGGCTTATTCTTTCCCAATTAGGGTTTTTAACCAATCTTGTGCATCCAATAAGTTGAGTTGTGTCATTGGATTAGCATTTAGGTCATTTTCGTCCTCCCTAGGCTTATTCTTGTCCAATTAGGGTTTTTAACCAATCTTGTGCATCCAATAAGTTCATTTGTGTCATTGGATTAACATTTAGGTCATTTTTGTCCTCCCTAGGCATTTTCTTGTCCAATTAGGGTTTTTAACCAATCTTGTGCATCCAATAGGTGTGTTTGTGTCATTGGATGATCAATTAGGTTATTTTCGTCCTCCTTAGGCTTATTCTTGTCCAATTAGGGTTTTTAACCAATCTTGTGCATCCAATAAGTTGAGTTGTGTCATTGGATTAACATTTAAGTCATTTTCGTTCTCCCTAGGCTTATTCTTGTCCAATTAGGTTTTTTAACCAATCTTGTGCATCCATTAAGTTCATTTGTGTTATTGGATTAACATTTAGGTCATATTCGTCCTCCCTAGGCATATTCTTGTCCAATTAGGGTTTTTAACCAATCTTGTGCATCTAATAGGTGTGTTTATGTCCTTGGATGATCAATTAGGTCATTTTCGTCCTCCCTAAGCATATTCTTGTCCAATTAGGGTTTTTAACCAATCTTGTGCATCCAATAGGTGTGTTTGTGTTATTGGATGATCAATTAGGTCATTTTCCTCCTCCCTAGGCATATTCTTGTCCAGTTAGGGTTTTTAACCAATCTTGTGCATCCAATAGGTGTGTTTGTGTCATTGGATGATCAATTAGGTCATTTTCGTCCTCCCTAGGCTTATTCTTGTCCAATTAGGGTTTTTAACCAATCTTGTGCATCCAATAAGTTCATTTGTGTCATTGGATGATCAATTAGGTCATTTTCGTCCTCCCTTGGCATATTCTTGCCCAATTAGGGTTTTTAACCAATCTTGTGCATCCAATAGGTGTGTTTGTGTCATTGGATGATCAATTAGGTCATATTCGTCCTCCCTAGGCTTATTCTTGTCCAATTAGGGTTTTTAACCAATCGTGTGCATCCAATAAGTTCATTTGTGTCATTGGATTAACATTTAGGTCATTTTCGTCCTCCCTAGGCATATTCTTGGCCAATTACGGTTTTTTTTACCAATCTTGTGCATCCAATAGGTGTGTTTGTGTCATTGGATGATCAATTAGGTCATTTTCGTCCTCCCTAGGCTTATTCTTGTCCAATTAGGGTTTTTAACCAATCTTGTGCATCCAATAAGTTCATTTGTGTCATTGGATGATCAATTAGGTCATTTTCGTCCTCCCTAGGCATATTCTTGCCCAATTAGGGTTTTTAACCAATCTTGT